>JADDTR010000011.1:74230-332750 GCA_015345905.1 Aotearoamyces nothofagi | reverse complement strand
ACACCCCCCCCCCCCCCCCCCCCCCCCCTTTTCCCCCAAAACACGCGCCGCAACGAGACCTCATCCCTGATATCGATATCCGTCACCCCTCACCACGCGATCGACCCTCTCCCTGACCATGGGATACACGTCTCTGAAGGCGTGGCTGCCCATCCAGGAGTCGAGGTGGCCGTAGCCCTCCACGACGCACCGCTCGTAGTCCTTGCTGCCGAACGCGTCGCGCAGGATGCTGTACGTGGCGTCGGTCGACTCGGGGGTCAGGACCTTGTTGTCTGCTCCGGAGAAGAGGAAGATGGGGATGCCCTTGAGGCGGCGGATGTTGACCGGGGTGGTCAGCTGCTGCGCCAGAGGGTAGTTGGTCGTCACGTATCCGCGGATTCCCATCTGCATCAGGAGGTGTTCGAGGGTCATGTTTACGCCGCCGAAAAAGCGATTGATCTGTCGATGGGTTGCTTCGTTGAGGTTGCGGTGATTCCACATTCTGTAGGGACGTCGTTAGTACAGGTCTCATAGAAGATACGTTGATGGGAGGGCTTATTTCTCACCTTCCAAAAATAAACGATCCACGGTGACACGCCACGTTATTACACAGCTCTCCTGGTGAGTCTGGATAGAACCGTAATATCTGATTGATTGTCCGCTGGAAAAAGGAGTCGTTGGGGCTCGAAGTGCACGAGAACCAGTTGCCCAAAACCGTCTTGTAGAATCCATCCAGCGGAATTGGGGACAAGACTTTCGCTACGTTTAGAGTAGACCATTTGGGGTTCATGAATACCTGCGAACAGCTGATACCTAGGATCCAGTCTGCGGGAATTGTTCCGTCGAGTAGACCGCAAGAGAAAGCGACAGAGCCCATACAATGTGCAATCGTGTATATCTTCTTCGGACCCTGGATTGTCCGGATCTGCTGGATAGCAGCACGAATATCGAGACGGGCATCAAATGTCGTCCAGTTGTGCTCAGCTTGCATAGTCATGCCAATTCGGTGGACGATGACCCAGACACGGTACCCGGCCTTGGTGAAGTACTGAACGGCGTTGTGCTCAATGGTCTGCAAGGAATAGATCTGATGGTCAACAGAGGCACCTGGTATCATCAGAAGGTCGTAGACTGGGAGGTCAGGATTCGTAGGCCGTGCTTCCCACATCTGCATGTAGCATTTGACGCCATCGGATGCCGTCACCTGAAATGTTTCTGTAATTGGAGTTGGATTGACAAAACCCTCATACGTATGCAATGGATATTGCAATGCGGTAAAGGGAACAAAGAATGAGCCGGCTGCTTGTTTAGCAAAGTAGCTTAAGAAGCTGACTGTCGACTGTGCTTTCGCAAGTAAGCTTCGTCCGGACGGCATCAGCGTTTTAGCTTCGGAAAGAAAGTCCAATGGATTAATATGAAGTATCCCGCGGCCAATAACGGGTCCATTGATGCGATTGATTTTGACATATAGAGTAGATGTAGCCCTCCATAATGCAAAGGGGTTGAGAGCAACCGACGAGTCGACGATCTTATAACCATGGAAGTGATATTTCTCCCCATCAGTGCCAGCCATGTCAAAATCGTAAGTTAGATTCTTCGTACCAGAAGCTTCGTGAAACGTGTTAAACAGTTGAAATTTACCCCTTTGAACCATGAAAGGACTCCCGGGAAGTGCTGGGCAAATGAATGTTCCGGTAAGCATGGCATAATGGTCTGAGCGATGTACAGCTTGGTAATACGAGTCAATCATCAATGCCATTTAACTTCTGAGATCTCTGTAACTTACTTGTTTCAGTATCCCAAGCCTTCACGCTTAGGAAAAATCTTGCAGCCTCACACAATCCTCGGGCGGTTTTGTATGCTACCTCAAAGTCTTCTATCCTACTTCGGGACAAGTCGTCACCAACGTGAATAAAGCCGGACATTACCTCAGAGAACCCCATACCGCTGACCTTGGCTGCCTGCGTCTGATGAATGAGATGCTCAGCCTTGATTATGCTATTATCAGCGGCAATGGAGCGGCGAGGAGACCCGAAGAGATCGAGTATGCCTGCATTTACTGTCAGTCATCTTTCCAAGCTGTTGTCCAATTCAAGGGTATTCCAACCATTTTCAGTCTTGTAATCAATATGAAGTCCCATCTTATCTGCCGTATGCTTAACCGATCGCTCCGCCAGGGCAGTGATAGTCGCGAATGGATTAACACCCAGCGCTGTAGGAACAACAGCACCATCGGTCACGACCAAGCCATGATGGGTTTCATCGCCATTCCCAGTCAAGACTTCACCAAAATGGTTGGTTGCACCAGCGGACGCTGTACCGTCACTGCTCATACAAGCACCCCTGAAGCTGCGTTAGTATACAGAGCCATAAGTGCTATTCGTGGGAAAATTACCCAATAGGATGGACGGTGATTTCCTGCTGTCCAAGAATGGCGTAGAATGGACTATTTATAAAGGTACCACCAACTGCAGAAGTCGCCTGTGCAAGCAGGCTGTTGAGGTACTCCACATGCTCTGACCTTCCGACACCCAAGAATTTCAACGCGGGCTTGTCATTCTTCAATGTCAATATTGCCTGGTTAGAGTCGTGCGACATTATCAGATAGATCATGGTCTTCTCAATACTACCCTTTTCATAGTACGGGCCAAGAAACCGACTCCCACCACTTGCAAGTATGTGTTTTACCTTCTCAAAGGCACTGAGGTGTTTTGGTGCTTGTTTACCAGGCATGAGCTCAAGCATCACTTGAAAAAGAGGTGCTAGTGCCTTGGGAACCGCTCCTTCTTCTATGACAAAGCCGTCCAGAGGATTCTCGTGACCTTCTCGACAGTCAATAACGCCGGTAATGGTTGGGCCAACCGGATTGTACGGCGAAGGAAACTCGCGACCAATTGCATTCACTTTATCATCGCAGTTGTAGCCGAACGCTAGGATATCTCCATTGCCGCTCATGCCAGTGCCAACTTTGGAACTGGTGGAAAGGCCTAGTTTTTGACTGCGGAGGAGAATTTCTGTCGTTCCAAGACTCCCAGCACCGAGGAATACACATTTTTTCGCATATACCCACATGAGGTCTTCGTAAACGTTGGTTTTGAATGCTCCCCGGCCACTACCATGCCAGGCAAAGTAGACCATGTAGCCTTCTCTGCTAGGGTGCTTTTTGATATACCTCACTTCGCATTCGCAGAACATTTCTGCGCCCCAGTTCCAAGCATCGCTCAGATAGTTGACTAGGGTGCTTGATTTGCTGCCGTCGTTGACACCCGTGGAATCTTGTCCTGTTAGAGCTGAAGCATTCATTTCAACCCCCGTGCTGTTCGTCCCAACCATAAATCTGGTTGTTTGAGGTACTCTCTTGAACTTCTCGCTGAATCCCAAAGCATTGGCTTGCTTCCGAAGCATGGTCAGCTTTGGGAGTTCCGGCCAGTCTTCCGGATACGGTTCTGGTTCGAGTACCTGCTCAGCGAGCTGGTAATAAGGCTCTAGCGTTCCCGGTTCTTTCAACTCCTTGGGCCAGTATGGTAGACTGAATGTACCATCATCAGCTCTTAGAAAGACGTTAGCATTGAGGAGGCTTGTGCCACCAAGTCCGTTTCCTACAAAGGCGTTCTGCCCCTGACCGACGACTAGGTGATATAGCCCGGTCGGGTTCCCACCTTCAACCAAGCCGCCGCTGAGAAAACCAGGAGCGAAGTCGCCTGAAATATGTAGCTGCTTAAGAGTTTCAGGCAGCGAGGAAGGGTACTCCCCAGGCCATCTTTCCTTCCCTCTCTCCAGAAGGCACACAGATTGGCCTGCTCTGGCCATCCGACTAGCTGCAACCCCCCCTCCATATCCAGATCCGATAACCACGACATCATATGAATTGCGAAGGAGCTCGACGGGGCGAGATATACGAGGGAAGCGTTGTGCGTTTGGGTCATCAGTATACGACGAGACTTTCGCCTGAGCCCTGGACATAGGTCCGCCAGGCGTTGCGGTGTGTATCCCGAAAGAGTCTACTCTTTGGGATGAGGTATTGACGTGTACCCCATGCCCGTTGACGCCACTTGAGTGTTTACCATTGGTGTGATGACCATTGGTGTGATGGCCATTGGTGTGATGGCCATTGGTGCCCTCGTCACCACTGACGCCGTTCGAACCATTGGCACCGCTGCCATTAGACATTGTAGCAGAGGCCGCCGCTGAAAGATAACCAATGCCACAAAAAAAACACAGCTCAGCAGCCCAGGCTCAATTTAGCTCCACAATCTATGCACTCGTGGTAGAGATTGCAGAATGAACTCGTCGGAATCGCACGAATAGAAAGGCCCAAGATTATAGGTATGTGTTATAACGGATGCAGTAAGAGAGACAGAGACGAGCTGCTACAAGGAAAATAGCGGGCATATATCATCGTGTAAGGGAGAAGCTGACTTCACATGCTATGGGGGAGTCCTTCGAGTCCATGAAAATTTACATGCCAGCTCGTGTCTAAGCCAGCACTGGAAGTGGCAGCATTTCCATTCCAGCCTCGGGGGCTGACTGCGGCTGAAGTTGTGTGCTAAAGCGAACCTTGTCCCATGGCAGCCCCGTCACTGTCCCCGCACAGAACTCCATCAACAAGGCGTTGACAGCCAGCGATTGGGTGGCTGCTGCGGCTTGGGGGCCCACGATCTGCCCGCGACCCACGAGGATGCGCGCACGCTTGCTCTTAGGCCTGGAGATTCAGCTCTCATAGAACAGCCTGGAAGCACCGCCGGCGAGCCAGCAGTGGCAGCCAGCAGTGGCAGCCAGCAGTGACAGCCAGCAGCGTCAGCAAGCAGCGGCAGCCAGCCCCTCCGCTTAGTCTCGAAGCACGGTATGGACACTCGAGCGTATGAATTCTCCAGATGTCGCGGCCAGAGCGCATCGGGATGCGGAGGGAACCAGAGCAATGCCGCACGCATTCCTCTGGCAAAGAGTTGGATCCAGAGACCATCCACGGCGCATCGCGTTGCTGACTGTGCCGCTGGCTCCCGTCGCCGACGGCGCTGCTGACTCAGAACGGACGAGGTAACGATGGGAAGCTCGAGCGAGGTATCGCGGCGGGTGAAGCAAAATCCTGTGGCCGGCAGGATGGCATCTGGAGAAAAGCCTCACTCGTTGACTTACCTTTGACGCCATAGCAGAAGACTGCTGCCGAACGGCCAGGAAATCCTCAGTGGAAAGACAGATATGTTGTGTCGAGGCAGAGCTGTCTACAGCGTAATAACGGAGTTGTGAATCCCGCTCTCTTGAGTGGCCTCGGTCGCTAAACGGAGCCGGAGCTACGCACCCCAAGAGCATCCTCGGCTTCAATTACAGCGAGCCTCAACCCCAGATCAAGGAGCCAGTAACGAAAGGCGGCGTTCAGCCCTCTCTCTCGTCCGTAGGCCAATTCACATTCTTCATCTTCCCAGTAAACGTCCCTTTGCAATGCCGAGCAGTTGGCTTTCGTTGATATCCAGAAGAAGCTCTTGTTGAGATCCGCCAGACTGGCAGTGAATCTATTGATCTCCAAGCTTTGCGGCGCTATGCCGAGGCCCATCTCCGCACGAGAGGTGTCGAGGCATAACGAGTACAGAGACCTGTGGATCGTAGTCGATGGCATGGTTTACGACGTGACGGAGTTCGCACCAGGACATCCCGGCGGAGCAGAAAGTGAGCACGCTCTCGCGGGGACTGTCTATTCTCCGTGGCTGGAAAGTATAGCTGGCTGATCGCGTACCCAGTACTTCTTCGCTATGCCGGGCGAGATGCCAGCAAGGCCTACTCTGAAGTCCATTCTCCGTCACTCATCCAATCCGGCCTGCCTCCATCCAAGAAGCTTGGGGCTCTTGATCCCTCCACGGTCGACGAGAAATGGGCAGAGGCGCCGCCGCCGAGAGCAGCGACGGCTATAAAACCCGCCGAGAAGCCTCCTCTTGATACGCTTATTAACACGTATGACTTCGAAGACGTTGCTTCGCGCACCTTGACGGCCAAGACGTGGGCCTTTTACTCCAGCGCCGCGACAGACCTGCACACGAAGCGCAGGAATAACAGCGCGTATGCCGACATTGGGCTGCGGCCTCGGATCCTGATCGACGTGAGGGAGGTGGATACGAGCACCACGATGCTCGGGCAGAAGATGTCCGTCCCGATCTTCTGTGCCCCCGCGGCCATGGCCAGGATGGTCCACCCCGAGGGCGAGAAGGCTCTTGCCCGGGGGTGCAAGAGCGCCGGCATCCCGCAGGCCATCTCGACCAACGCAAGCTTCCCAATCGAGGAGATCTTGGCGGCCGCGAGGAGCGGCCCGTACGGCGCGGGCGGCAGCGCGGACGGCAGCGCGGACGGGGAGCTGCCGGTCTTCTTCCAGCTGTACGTCGACAAGCAGCGAGAGAAGAGCGAGAGGCTGCTCCGGCACGCGGAGCAGCTCGGGGCCAAGGCCGTCGTCGTGACGGTCGACGCGCCCGTCCCCGGCAAGAGGGAGGCCGACGAGAGGGTCAAGGCCGACGAGGGCATGGTGGCGCCCATGAGCGGCGCGGCCGCCACCAACGACAAGAAGGGCGGCTCGATCGGGCGCGTCATGGGCGGCTATATCGACGACGGCCTCTCCTGGCGCGACCTCCCGTGGCTCCGGCGCAGCACGAGCCTCCCCATCGTGCTCAAGGGCGTGCAGACGGCCATGGACGCCCGGCGCGCCGCGGACCAGGGCGTCGACGCCATCATCCTGAGCAACCACGGCGGGCGCAGCCTGGACACGGCGCCCGCGCCCGTGCTGGTCCTGCTGGAGCTGCAGCGGTGCTGCCCCGACGTGCTGGACCGCATGGAGGTCTTCGTCGACGGCGGCATCATGCGCGGCACCGACATCTTCAAGGCCCTGTGCCTCGGCGCGCGGGCCGTGGGCATCGGCCGCGGCCTCCTGTTCGCCCTGAACTACGGCCAGGAGGGCGTGGAGAAGTACGTCGAGAGTGAGTCGGCCCCCCCCCTCCCCCCCCCTCCCCAGGCCCGGCCGCGAGCTGTAGGTCCCCCCGGCTGACGCGGGCGCAGTTCTGAGAGACGAGCTCGAGACGACGATGAAGATGTGCGGCGTCACGGACCTCACGCAGGTCCACCCGGGCCTGGTGAACTCGCTGGCGGTGGACCACCTGGTGCCGTCCGCGGGCGAGCATCCGTATGCGAAGTGGAGGCCGAAGGCGCGCATGTAGATGGGGCTGTTGAGACACTCACGAGGGCTGGACCTGGAGCTCGTAGATGGGTTGTCTAGACGCGTGTATGATATGATATCATCTTACTGAGTTGAATATATATATATATATATATAATATGTATGTATCTATCTACGGGTGTCTATCTGTCTGCCATAGCCCAGGGCCGTGAATATCATGCCTTTTAAAAAAGGTGGTTTAGTAGAGGACTGCTACTACAGCTGCCACGGCTGCTATGATCTTAAACGCCATATTCCCATCGTCCACAGCTTGATATCATACATTCCCCCTATTTTTCTTTCCCCCTATTTCCTTTCCCCCCCTTTTTTTCTTTCCCCCCCCCCCTTTTTTCCTTCCTCTCGCTTCGCGTATCCCGGTACCAGGCGACAGACAGCACGCGGGACGCAGAGCCCATCCGCAAAGACCTCTTTTCACACCGTACGGCACGGGCATAGCTGCAGCTTAGCGCGTTTGTACTTGCACATGCACGGTGGCTCTGGAAGCATCTAAGGGGACCCCACGGCGTCTAGCAATAGCGGGACGGCGCCGCGTGCTTCTGGCGGCCCGAGGAGTGCGTGTAGTATCAGTTTTATATACAAAAGGGAGATCGAATCGAAGGCGCGGATGAGCGACACAGCCAGGCGGCCCGGGGCGGGTGTCGAGAGAGAGCCAGCAGAGCGAAGCACGCAAGGCAAGGCAAGAGAGAGACGGGGCCGCTGGCGAGGGGAGAGCTCGGCGATTTCCGTTCGTGGCTGGGACTTGCGTGGCTTTGTGGTGGTGGTTGGTGTGTAGCAGAGAGTGAGAGCGGGAGATGGCAGCGAGGGACGTGATGCCTCGCAGCAGCAGTGAGTTCGAGAGCCAGCATATGGCTATTCCACGGCGAGCTCGATACCCGCGTGAGGCCCACACGTGACAGCAAGCTGCGAGTCACGTGCGAGTCACGTGCCGGTCACTGTGGCCAGGGAAGGGGGAGCGCAAGCAGACGAGAGCGAGAGACGGGCCACTTTTGCCACCCGTTGCAGGCTGCAGAGACGCTCTGGTCTACTGACGCAGCAGACGTCGCCAGAGCGGCCTGTCGACACCGCCCATAGCGACGCCGTCGCACGCTGCCATGCCCGAGGACCGACTCGTGTAGGATGCGTCAGGGAGTGACGGCATCGCTGGGGAGCCGTGTCGTGGCGGGCAGCTCTGCTGGAAGCCCGCTTTGCCATGCCCGAGGCAGCAGCAGATACGCAAGAGGGGGGGCACCGCCCCGCGCCAGAGGCCACCCGTCCAGCAGCGTCGCGGGCGGTGGTGGACAGTCGCCGTCGCCGTCGTGGCCGGGGTTGCCTATCGACCTCGCCGTCGCCCAGGCTGGGCGGAGGCAGGGAAACGGGAGGCCGAGTTCGCCGTCGACCTCGCCGTCGCGTGCTTCCTCGGCGTGATTGGCTGTGGGCGCTGGAGCTGCCGTCCATGCTGTGTGACTCAGGGGAGATGTGAAACGAGAGGCCGTCCTGGTGGCTGCTGGTGCCTGGGAGGGCTGCCTGATTCGGATGCCATCGAGAGCCTCATCTGACATCTGAGCCGTTTCTTCTTCGCCGGCCTGGCCATTTGGCTGTGCCCCGGATGCCGAAGCGCGGTGCGCGAGACAGGATGACCCAGATGCCGGCCGGCCAAGATGTGGGTTGCAGTGTGCGAACGAAGCCTGCTGTCCTGTTATCCTGCTATCCTGTTGCCCTGTTGCCCTGCTGCCCCCCTTGGGCTGGACGCGCCAGGAGGGACGGAAGGAAGGATTATAGGGGGTCGATGGCGCGCACACACACATGCTGCGGATTATCGACAAGCCAGATGATGAGTGAAGACGAGACGAGACGAGGCGAGGCGAGGCGAGGCGAGGGCATGAGGTCTGAGATACGCTGCGACGCAAAGCCTCTGCTATTGTCCCACACGGCGGAGTCCACGGGCCTACTTGAGGACGACACGTGTCTGTGTATCGGTCGCAGCACCAGCGGCTGAGGTATGGCTGCCCAAACCGCCTTATGACGGGCTTGATGCCATTGATAGGCACCCATACAGCAGGGCGATGGGAGAGAGGAGGGCACTGGAGGGGCAGCTGTAGGCTGTAGGCTGTAGGCTGTAGGCTGTAGGCTGTAGGCTGTAGGCTGTAGGCTGTACTTCTGTACTTCTAGTAGTGCTGCTGTATCTCCCGTACAATACAATACAATGTACATGCGTATACCGTACATGCAGTACGCATGTACATACAGCACGCCAGTACACGCTGCAGTACATACATACCCGCTTCGCTGACTTACAGTACAATACATGCAATGCAGGACGGCAGCAGCTTATCCTTCTGCAGGATGCTATCCGACGACATGCCAGGGGCGCTTCTGGTGTCTTTCCGCGAGACACGGCATTGGCTGGCTGGCTGGCTGGATAGGTGGATATACAACAGTGATAGATACAGTGCACCTGCAGTACGCACGCAGTACACACGCAGTACACGATGCCCCCTTCCTACACAGGCATGATGAAATACCGCACAGGACTGCACAGGACTGCACAGTGTGTACGGAAGTGCCCTGCTTGCAGCAAGGATGGCCTGTTGCACGCACAGCAATGTACCCGTCCCGTCGACGCTGGTGTGTGCTGTGCTAATCACGGCAGCTGTTTGCTACGAGCCAGGTGCCGGGGGTGCAGACAATACGGACTCTCGACCATATGACTTTGCCGCCGGAAGGAAGCCGCAAGTATTCTTGTTGTACTGTACAGTACTTGAGCCCAGGATACAGCGCTGTAGCAAGCACCTGCCGACCCAGGCACAGGAGGCGCAGGATACTGCCAGGGAGGGTTCTGTAGGGGACAGTAGGGCAACTGCAGGGGGTGCTGCGAAATACACCGCATGTACTGTACTCGAGCACAGGGCCGGCCCACCGACGCCCACCCGAGCCATGTCTGCAGGACAGGAAAGCTTACGCAGACCTGCTCGCGCGAGGACGGTGGCCACGGATGGATCGGAGTCAGGACTCAGAGACCCAGAGACCCAGAACAGGAGGAGGCCACGAGGAGGAGAAAGAAAGAGGGAAAAAAAAAGACGGCCTGGGGTTCTCGGATCCTGATAGTAAAACAGTACGGCACGGCACGGCAGTGTCTTGGGAGCGGAGGGAGGAAAGCGAGCGAGGTACGGTAGTACACTGTACGCGCAGGGGAAAGGGGAACAGGGAACAGGGGGCAGGGCAGGAGGTCAATTACTGTACTGCACTGTACTGCACTGTACTGTATTGATAGGGCGAGAGGACGCAAAACCCAAAAGCACAACAGAAGCCAAAAAAAAAAAAAACAAAAAAAATTTGCACTCTGGATCGGGGGGGAGCGATCCGCTGCCACGGGACTCCAGCAGGCATTTCGGCGGTGCTGAGACTGGGCGGACGAAGACTGGGCGAGCGAAGACTGGCGAGCGAAGACACTGGCTTGCACTTACGGTGCGTGGAGTCCCGGCATGCTAGAGCGGCCTCCCGCGAGTCCCGCGATGGACCGGCGCCCCCTCTGGGAAGGGGAGGGGAGGGGGTGGGGCTGCCCGCTGCCCGCTGCCCGCTGCAGGGCCAGGCCACCCAGCACGCACAGCACGCACAGCATGCACAGTATAGTAAGTAGAGTACAGTAGAGTATAGTAAGTACAGTACACAGTTGTGCGATACGATACATACGAGCAGCAGGAGTTGGCAACGGCTTGCAAGCGAAAGGGACTGTATACAGGTCCTGCGACGGTGGGGGTGGGATAGCGAGTAGTAGTAGTGATGATGGTGATGATGATGGTGATGGTGATGATGGTGATGGTGATGGTGGTGATGGTGATGATGATGATGGTAATGATGGTGATGGTGATGATACTACTACTACTATTGGCAAGCTGTAGGAGAGGCTGCACGGGTGGGCGCTCGGGCGGAGGCGTCGCTGTAGGCGATCGCCTGTCGTATGTATATATGTACTGTACAGTACTATATGCTATGCTATGTTATGTTATACCATGCTATACTATGCTATGTTATGCTATGCTATTATATGCCATGCTATGCTATGTTATGTTATGCCATGCCATACTATACCATGCCATGCTATGCTATGTTATGATATGCCATGCCATGCCATGCCATCTCTGTATCCGCGCACCTGCGCAGCCGAGGAGGGACGAGAAGGAGAAGGAGGAGAAGGGACCTGAAGGAGCCGTCCTCGAGGACAGAGAGAGACATCACCACCACCTCCATCGCCCTACCGCACGTCGTAGGAGAGCGGAACAGTTGAAGGATCCGGTCGGTCACGCCAGTCGCCAGTCGCCAGTCGCCAGTCGCACGCTGAGCCGGCCGAGGCGTCGCATTTTGCCCAAGCCGGGCCTGGCTGGCAAGAAGGCCGGCGCTGGCTGATCGCGATGGCTTGGGATGGGATGGGATGGGATGGGATGCGCAGCAATCGACCGATGGTGGCTTGCGCTGGGGCGAAACGGGCGAGGGATCATGGTTGGACAGGAGCCCAGACGGGCGGCGGAAAGGGGGGGGGTTCCTGCTTCTGGCTCCTGGGCGCTGCAGAGGCCGATGGCGATGGGGTCTGGTTCGTCTCTCCGGCTGGGCACCGACTTACTGACTGACTGACTGACTGACTGACTGACCGACTGACTGACTGACCGACTGACTGACTGACTGACGCCTCGCCAGATTGATTAGATCACATCGCCCCAAGAGCATAGTCCTGCGAACTGTGCTGTGCTGTGCTGTGCTGTGCTGTGCCTTGCCTGTGCAATGCGGACATAGACGTCGATGTAGAGGCGGATGCTGGAGACAAGACTGGTAGGCGTAGCGTCGAGAAAGGGGGAAATAAGAGAAGAGAAGAGAAGAGGAGAGGAGAGGAGCAGAGGGACGAGGGAGGGACGAGGAAACAGGTAAAGGCAGAGATGGGCAATCTGCAGAATGCGATGCTCGAAGCGCTGGGGGGGGGGCGTCTCAAGTTACCCCGAGGGCCGTATTTGACTGTCGATAAGTAAGGCACGTAACGGTACTGCGAGGCAGGGTAGCCCAGGTACAGACGGGTACGGGCACGGGTACGTACTTGTACGTCTACATGGACTGGACTGGACTGTACTGTGCTGTGCTGTGTGGGCACATGTAGGGCACGGGTACGTCTACTGGTGCTCTGCATGTGCTGTGCGTGAGGTATGTACGAGAGGTGTGTACTGGATGTACTTCCGTACTATGCTGGATGTACTATACTGTATATACTGGATAGTACAGTACTATACTGGATGTACTGTACTGTACGGTAATACCATACTGCACTGGATGTACTAGACTGAACTGAACTGTACGGATTGTACTATACTGTATGTACAGTGTACAGTGGGGTAAGCAGAGCACTGTAGGTCACTATTGGGCAAGTCCAGCAAGGCACAGGCAAGCAAGGTAGGGCACTGTAGAGCGCTGTAGGGCACTGTAGGGCACTGTAGGGCACTGTAGCCACTGTAGCCACTGTAGCCACTGTAGCCACTGTAGCCACAGCAGGCACAGCAGGCATAGCAGGGCAAAGTAGGCACCGTAGGCACTGTAGGCACCGTAGGTACCCCAAGTACACCCAGCACGCTCAACACACTAAACACAGTCCGCAGCCAGGCCCTCCAGCGCATGCAATGCACCGCTTAGGCTGCTGAGCTTACTGTGTTCAGGCTGGCTTCAGCCGCCACTGGCCACCACCATCACATCTCGTCACATCGCACACATGCACGCCCTCCTCCATCCACTCCCACCCGCCGACACCGTCACTGGCACCGTCACTGGCACCGTCACTGACACCCTCCTCGTCTTCACCCTCCCCTCCCATCTCCCCTCCCATCCCCCATCCACCTTCCCATCTCCCATCCCTCCTCCCTCCTCCCTACCCCTCCGGCCAGCTTCGGCGAGGCGCACATACATCCATATATATATATATATATATATATATATATATATATATATGTACCTGTGGCCGGCCGCTGTGGATCGCAGCACCACGCATCGTTGATCACCTATCTCCCGCAGTCTGATATACGGTACGTCCGTACGTACGTACATACATACAGCAGCAAGCAGTACAGTAATCCACTGTCCCAGTCCCAGTCCCAGTCCCGGCTGCAGCTCCAGCTCCAGCTCCAGCTCCAGTCCCAGTCCCAGTCCCAGCTCCAGCTCCAACAGTCAGTCAGCCAGACTGTCTCTTCTATCTGACTGGACTCTCCCGGTGCATCACCGCTCGCCTGCAGCAATTCAACGGCAGCCATCCCTCGTAACGAGTAACGAGTTCGTCCTGACGGTTCGCACTACTACCACTGCTACTAACCTTACTCAACGACGTCCTGCACTGCACACTACATCCAACGGCTCTCCCGGAGAACGCATCCAATCTCATACATTCGTACATATCCAGCTCGCACCCACACGGTCTTCTGCTCTGTCTGCTCTGTCTGCTCTCTGTCTGCTGATGGCAGTAAACGTCCGCCTTACCAAAGCAGCCTCCTACGTCTGCCCATCACTGTTCGCCACCACCTTCCCGTTCTTCTTGCGGCCAGGCCAGACCAAGCAATCAGCAGAGCATGTCTGTCCGCTGCTGGTGAGTGATTGATTTATCATCTTGCAAGCGACGGGCACAGTCGGAAAGCCGTGCAACAAGGCCGTTGTGCTCCTCGCTGGCGGTGCTTGAACTTGGCTCGAACTTGGCTTGAAGCTGCTCGAGGCTGCTCCAGTTGCTCCGTGCCAACTTTTCCCTCTGCACGCGTGGAGCGTTGTTGATACGAACGAATCTCGGCCCAAATTTCGTCTGCACTCGCTGTGCTCACTAAGGTCACGCTACGGCCCCTAAAGAGGCCCCTCCCGTATCAGACTACAGTCCCAAGTAAGTGATCCTCATCTTACCAATTCCCGCGACCCAGGAACCTCCCCGGGACGCTCAGGGACTCCCAGGATGGCATTTAATTGCTTCTCTCTTCTTCCCTGACCTTCCCATGCATCTGTCTATTACTTGTCTAACAAGTGTGGCGCATGTCTAGTTAGACGTTAGAGTCATAACAAACGCTCATTGCTCAATACCCAACCCCCTTGTCGCTCAATCTGCTTGGTTCGCTGGCACCGCCCAGACCACCAGAACGCGAAACTTTAGTCGAGTCCACAATATTATATCTACCTCCCACCGCACACCAACCTCTTCCTTTTCCACTTCTTGCCACCAGGAATTCACATCTACATCGCGACAACGAACCAACCTGCACCAACCAAGATACTCGCCGTTGGATCAACCCAGATCCAACATTCCAGAAGATTCCGCTCGCCGATTGCCAACGACTTGGATATGTTCCAGACAAGCAGCCGCTCTCTCCCTATCCCTCAACCCGACAAGATACCACGGTGACGGGCTCGTCACGAACTTACAACCACCTTTGCGGATCTCTTTTCTTTATTTTAGGGCTCCGCTGGACATCGTAAGGGCTGGAAACCATGGCTTACGCTTCACCACCTCACGCATCGTACTTCGGATACTCCAGCGCGACTCCATCTCCCTCGGGACCACATGGGTTCTACCAGCGACCATCTGGCGCGACACGACAACACTCACGACATATCAGTGATGACTTCGCGTACTCTTCTCCCCCTCCGAAGACGTACCCGTCACCACGGTTCACCAGCACCGGCTATTACTCTACCAGAGCTGGCTTCACCTCGCCGTCTGCCGAGGCCGAATATGTGAGTGCAAGAGCGCGAAAGTCGCAACCTACATATCATCGTGGTTCCTCTTGGTCGGCCTCGCCACCGAAGCCAACGCGGCGGTATTCTCAGTCCTATCGTGCCTCTTATGGGGATTCCGACGAAGACGAGTGCCTTGTATACGATGGTCATATCTATATTGTTCCTGGTCGCGATGGCCGACCTACGAAGACATCTTACAATTATCGTGGTCATGGCACTAATCACTACTACCAGGGCTTCACATATGACAGAGATGGCACGCCGATCATCGTAGCAGAGCCGACCCGCTCCCCTCGATACGAGGATGACACACCTCGACGAACACGACGTGCATCAGCATCAACACCACAACGACCAGCAACGGCATCTCGCCCAACTAGTTCGGCGAAGAAGGCTCAACCGTCGCCGCCAAAAGCTACAGAGTCCGACGCTCGGAGACATCACATCCCACCCGGGTTTTCTCTGAAGAACTGGGACCCAACAGAAGAGCCGATCCTGCTACTCGGCAGCGTATTTGATGCGAACTCTCTGGGAAAGTGGATTTACGACTGGACGGTCTACCACCACGGACCCGCAACGCCAATCTCTGACATGGCGGGCGAGTTGTGGCTACTACTCATACAACTGGCGGGGAAGGTCAAAAGGGCGGAAGAATGTATGCCTAGGATACGGTTAGAAGAGAACAGGGAAATGATTGATGATTTTATAGAGTCTGGGGAACGCTTGACGGATAAATTGAAGAGACTCCTCAAGGCGTGTGAGACCCCAATGTTGAAGACGAGCAAGAGACACGGCAAGGAGCCGGCGCAACTAGGCAAGAACGCAGGTACAGAGTTCGTAGACTCGATCTTCGGTCGCGACCGGCAGCTCGAGAATACAGAGAAGTTCATGGCGAGTATCCGTCTCTGGAACCTCCGCTTCGACGCCAACTGCGAGGAGGTCCTGCGCAGGCCACATGCTTAGGGCGTACAGGCACAGTTTGACATCTATTTTAGCCTGCGGGCGGACCGAGGAGTTAGACATATTTCACTTTCAAGGAGTGCTCCATTTCTTATGGCCTATACTTAAGATACCCACCCTTGCGAGCCGGGTACATGGACGCATTTTCAAATCGACGGGAGGATGCAATGCATTGTAAGAATAGACGGCGGGCTTCATTCATATATCGTACAGTAATGGGGCAACCCAGCATCGGGCGGCATTCAATCTGATCTCATTACAAGCAGGTTTCCAGCGCGCTGCATGGTTTTCGGCAAGGAAAAAAAGTTGGGCATTACGCAGGATGGGTCTTTTTTCCAATTTCAGTCATGATTTCGTTTCTTGTGATCTCTTTTCACCTTTTTTTTTTTTTTTTCACTCTCAAGTCAGGTCTGGTGCACGTGGGCTTGGATATTGTAATCGTAGTATTTAGTCTCGGCGGCATCTGGGGACTGGAGTCCATCTTGCTCTCTGTTGTTGGTCGGATATACCCCTTGATACTTCTCAGGTCGCTCGAATCAGAAACATGAAAAAAAAAACCCCAAATCTCACGTTTCTCCTGCACCGTGACTCGGCGTGAGACGCACCCACACACCCACTTACTCATCCTGCATGGAAGCCCATGGTGGACGACCCCGCGACGGCAAAGCCCACCACGACCGTAATGTTCCGCCAGTAGATGTAATTGTGGCCATGGCATCACACAGCTTGACCCCCACCACGTGGTGGTGAGCCCGCTCACGATTGACCCCATGCCCGTGCTAACCGCCGACGCCGCCGTAGCTGCCATGCCGGGCCCATCCTCCACTAGGCAAGGGCGACTATGCACAGAGCACGCCGAGGCGGCACATGCAGAGCAGAGCGCACATCCCAGGGCGGGCGCGCACACAGGACCTCTGGAGGGCCTCGCCGTCCCGCCATATACTACCGCACCGGGCGGGGGTAGGGTGCCCGTCTGGGTGTCGTTCATCCGGTCCGGCCACTATTATTCGGCGGCGACGCCGCGGCGCATGCATGTGTGCAGATTTTGCAGCCGGCCATTTCGAGCGACCGCACAGCAGGGCACTAACCCACGGCGGGGTGTCTTCGGACCTTTTTCCTTTCTCGAAGCCCCGCGCGAGAGAGGGACGGAGGGAAGGAGGGTTGGGTGGAAAAGCGCAGGGCGCTTATCTCGTAGGTCTCCTTTTTCTATTTCCGGGCCTCGTGACGATCTCATCGGCACGGCGAGGCTGGCGGATATCTGATAGGATCTGGAGATGATGGGGAGGGGCTTTACTTTTCCCGGGGCTGACGGATGGCACCTAAGGCTGGAAGGCACCGACTGTACTGCGCAGGAAGGATCGCGATAATAATGGGGCTTGGGAGGTGGTGAGCCTGACGGGCCAGAGTGTGTTGGGAAATGCTGCCCAATATAATCGGAATGGGCGACTTTGAAGTCATTGGACGCTGAGCCAACTCCTAAACCTGATAGTCGTTCAGCTGCAGCCGGCTACCCAGTTGTTCCGAGAAGTCCATCGTATGATATCCATATTGAGGTTTACGATAGATGCCAAAGGCCGCAAACGATATCCTTTGCAGCTCCGGGTATGCCGTCCAGCAGCACCGCCTAGATGGCATTCTTAAGAGGCGATTTGGGAGTTTTTGTGGAGCGAACTAGGCGCAGCTGGAGTCGCCGGCAAATAGATAGATTTCAATCTCCTCTCTTTCTCCTCCAAGGTGAGCGAGTGGTAAGACAAGCTTATCAACGACTCTCATGTGCCTTTCTTTCATCAGGTCGAAAAAGATGGCTTCACTCTCGTGCCTGATCTTCATGGCTAGTAAAATTACAACTTCCTTGTTACGCTGAACGATACTAGCCAGCGTCTTGACGAGGTCGGGCACGACATCTGGATTGTAAGTACAATCGGCTACAAGCACAAGGTCAAGTTCTGCAGTCCGTAGCTTCTCCGAAAGCGGTTTCGACCAGTCGAGATTTTCATATGCTATCTTTGCAGATGGTGTGGCCCTGCCATGCTGGTTGTTGGCGGCATAGATGTTTTGTCTAGCAATCTCCTCTGCATTGGGGAGGTCTGTAAGCATAACTGTAGCATTTGGGAAGGATCTGGCAAGAGTTATGCCAACGATTCCACAGCCAGCGCCAAGTTCCAGAATCTCAATATTTGGCTTGACTAGGATTTCTTGAAGTCGTGGGAGACGAGACTTGTCTGACTCTCTGGCCTGTTTACTTGATTCATGAAGAAATGCAGATAAGACAAGCCCGGCATCCCTAAAGGTCAGAAATCAGCAAGCAGCTATATAACGGCCAATGAAGAGAAGACAACTTGTGAGACCCCGTAAAAGGAAATAATAAGCTATAAACTCCGAATAATTGCTGTAGTAGTCTAACGCACATTGTTCGCTGCTGCCTCTTGAGTTTTCCTGGGTTTGAAATTATCAACATACCAGATATGTCGAGCAATGCTCTCACCTGTCTCTTCCCAGATTTGAAGCTCGTCTGCATTCTCGAGTCCGAGGTGCCTCTGGACTCTTCTGGAGGTCCCAATTGATCCGGTATAAGCTAAAGCCTCGCTTTCGACAGAGAGAACAATTCCGCTATGCTCTTCGCCAGTGTCGGAAAGTTTCAAGACATCCCCTAGAGCACGCGGGCGGTGCTTTGCATTTTCCGGCTGAACAAGTAGTCGGCAAGGCCATTTCATAGATGATGGATTCCTATCACCCTTTGATATTCTAAACGATATCTCTAGCTGTCGATTACTAGCCTTCCAATCGTACTTATGGATATTGGAAAAACGAGAGTTTTCATCGAGAAGCCCCACAAGAATAGGAAGATCCACCGAGAGGGGATACTCACCAAGATCAGTGGTGATTGTGATCTTGGCTGTCAATTGGAGATCATGCGGGTCCTTAGAGACGCGGGATAAGCTTGGTGCTTTTAGAAACCGTATATAATGCATGGCTGGAGAGCAGAGGCAGTTGCCTGTGGATGGCCTTGCCCACAGTTGCCTTAAGGTCTAGACGTAGTCTTTTCACTGTTTACGATCTACAATGAAGGAGAATGAAAGTCCGTAATTAGGGTAATGAAACGTAACGACTGACAAAGTATATGATTAAAGAAAAGAATAAGTAAAAAGATTGGACACGGGTGTCTAAAAAATAAAAGTGGAGTGGAATTTTGAGTTGACTTAGCGGGCCGAGCCGCCTTACTCGGTACTATACTGTACCGTAGAGTAATATCGTCTTATATTGTCAAGCGCTTCCAGAACAGACACATCAATTCTCTTTTGATCACCACATATCGAGTATTCTGGCTTACCATTAAGCAACGTAGATCAGCACTAGTAGCACCTTAAACCTAGAGACGACTGAAGCTTTGACTCCGAGCGAAGGACGCAGAGAGACTATCCCTTCCTTCACTTGAAAGCACGTCTCTGGTGGCTACACAATCTCCCCGGGATGCTGCAACAGGCTTTCCCAAACTGCGAGTATGGATTTCAGCAACCAGAGCCTCGTATTTCTGCGGAACATTATTCCCACCTGTAGTCGTCGTGCATCTCCACCTTCTGTTGTGGTTTGGGATATGATGGCGATGCTGAATCTGCAGAGGATGTGAGCCGCAGGAGAAGTGCGGAATTGATCCGGCGGGGATAACGCTACTGCCATTTCTCGACTAGACCACTGGCACCATCCCCGCAGGCTATAGAGTCGAAGTACAAATGTACAACGTACATAGATGGGCTGCCATGTGTTGAATATATGAGATTCTATCCTTTCTTCTAAAGACTTCTTCAGCCGTTCAGACAAAACGTCGCAATGGTCACAAGAAGCTGGTTCCCCATTCCTGCGGACTCGCACTTCTCCATCGCCAATTTGCCGTTTGGCATAATTTCCACCACAGACTCTCCAGAGAAACGGCATGGGGTTGCAATTGGCGACCATGTCCTCGATTTAAAGATATTTACAGCCCATGGCGGCTTCGTAGGTCTGCCCGCTATGGAAAAACACTCCGCCGTCTTTTCTCAACCGACACTCAATGCGTTCGCCGCCCTTGGACGACCAATCCACAAGGAAGTGCGTAGATTCCTTCAAGATGTCTTTTCCGACGATACGTCCCTGCCTCAAACTCTCAAGGACAATCTGGAGCTCCAGAAGCAAGTGTTGATCCCACAGAGAAGCGTCAAAATGCACCTGCCTATGCAGATCGGTGATTACACAGATTTCTTTGCAGGCATCAATCATGCGTTCAACGGTATGCGTCATACATTGTAGCCATTAGAAGTTTCAGTTATTAATCGAACCTAGTTGGTACGATGTTTAGAGGTCCAGCAAATGCTTTACAAAAGAACTATACGCATCTTCCTGTGGGTTATCACGGCCGAGCTTCGTCCGTTGTGGTCTCAGGGACGCGAATTCGACGTCCACTAGGCCAGATAATAATTGATCCAAAGGAGCCCGACTCCCCAGCCCTCACAGCTTGCAGAAGGCTAGACATGGAACTGGAATTGGGTGCTTTCTTGTGTACCGGAAACAAAATGGGCGAGCCTATATCTATTTCCAAGGCAGAAGAGAGTCTGTTCGGACTTGTTTTAATGAATGATTGGTCTGCACGAGACATACAGACTTGGGAATATGTCCCACTGGGCCCATTCAATGCCAAGAATTTTGGGACTACAATAAGTCCTTGGGTTGTGCTTATGGATGCGTTGGAGCCATTTAGAGCAAGAGGGCTCGAGAACAAGACCGAACTTCAGAGCTACTTGAAGGAGAAAAGAGAAGATAATGCGTTCGATATCAAGCTCGAGGTTGATCTTACCAGTACGTCCACTTTGATGTGCCACTTTTGGCAGACTGCTAATGTATCCCACAGCCCCATCCGGAGATACCACTACCATTACACAGACTAGTGCTACGAACCTGCTCTGGTCATTTCCGCAGATGATCGCACATCACTCGATCGGCGGCTGTCCCATGCAGACAGGGGATTTATTAGGTTCTGGTACAATAAGCGGTAAAGAGCCGGGCACCCTAGGCAGCCTGCTTGAACAGAACGAGGCTGGAAAGAAAGAGATTATGCTCGCCGGGATGGAAGTGCGGAAGTTCTTGAAGGACGGTGATGCAATTACCATTAGAGGGGTCTGCGGTAGTGAGCGTGGTATGTTAGTAGGATTCGGGGAATGTACAGGGACCATCGAATCTGCCGTATCGCCAGAAACCTTAGAATAGGTTTAATAATAGAGAATACACCAGACCACGCCATAATGCGTGTTGCTGTTACCCCAAATCCACACCTTCGTATAGTCCTCAACCGATCGATCATCGAATAGTCCAACGTCGGAATATTTGGCGGAAAGCTACCGCGGTCATTGCCCATTTTTCGGCTTCTTCTAAAGTCGCAGAGTATCTGTATTCCGCCCCTTCAAGAATATAGCGGAATAAGGCAGCTTCCCCATCCGTGCTCTCTGTGTATCCCCACAGGGTCCATGGCGGAATGTTGCGCATTCAAGACGCCAGCTACCCCAGCTACCCCAGACACCCCGCTTCACACAGGCTTCACACTGGCCATTCCAGCACTCCTTATTGTAAAACGAGAATGGAATACTAATTGCCCCTTTAGCCATAAATATCACCGTATAGCCCGTATTTCGATGACTTGGATATCAGAATTCCCCGCTTGATATCCTTCTCAGAAATTGCTTTTGCCAACAATTCTTTCAGTATGTCATATCAAACAGTTGGAATCGCGTTGATTACAATCATCTTTTTCGTTGTTAAATACCTGAACCGCACTGATACGCCTAAGATCAAAAACCTTCCCGAGATTCCAGGGATACCGCTATTTGGCAATCTCCTACAATTTGGAAGTAACCATGCAAAAGTAGCTGGAGAACTTTCCAAAAAGTATGGACCAGTTTTCCAAGTTCGCCTCGGGAATAGGGTGTGTAGGATACCTGCTCGTCCATGATCGATAGCTGATAGGCAATAGCGAATCGTGTTTGCTAGCACTTTCCAATCTGTTAGACATCTCTGGATTTCAAACCAATCAGCATTGATATCTCGCCCAACATTACATACCTTCCACACTGTTGTGTCATCAAGCCAGGGCTTCACGATAGGAACTTCTCCATGGGATGAATCTTGTAAGCAACGGCGGAAAGCCGCAGCTACAGCACTAAACCGGCCGGCCGTCCAGAGTTATATGCCAATTATTGATCTCGAATCCAACATCAGTATCCAGGAGCTCCTCGAGGACAGTCGAAATGGAGAGCTCGATATCAACCCGATCGCTTATTTTCAACGCTTTGCCCTCAACACTTCGCTCACCCTGAACTATGGCTGCAGAATCAATGGCAAAGTTGATGACGAACTTCTTCAAGAAATCTTCCACGTCGAGAGGGTAGTGAGCAACTTTAGGTCAACTAGCAATAACTGGCAAGATTATATTCCTCTCATGAGGCTGTGGCCGTCGAACAACAAGGGTCCGAACGAATATAGAGAGCGACGAGACAGATATCTTACCTTGCTACTTCAGAGACTGAAGGAGCAAATTGCTAATGGCACTGATAAACCTTGCATTACGGGTAATATTTTGAGAGACCCCGAAGCAAAACTTACGACGGGTAAGGCCCCTATATCGTGGCTTTCCATAGGTCGTACTGATGAGCTACAGATGAAATCAAGTCCATATGCTTGACCATGGTTTCTGCAGGCCTTGATACAGTTCCTGGTAATCTTATCATGGGATTAGCTTATCTTTCTTCCGCACATGGCCAAGACATTCAGCGGCGTGCATACGACGAGATTTTGAAAGTGTATCCGGATGGGGATGCTTGGGAAAAGTGCCTCGTGGAAGAAAAAGTGCCATATGTAACAGCTTTCGTGCGCGAAGTACTTCGATTTTTCACAGTGATCCCGATATGTCTCCCAAGAACAAGCATAAAGGACATCCAGTATGCAGATGTTGTCATTCCAGCAGGCACCACATTTTATATGGCAAGTTTGCAAATCCTTTTCTCTGTTATGGGTACTGACGTGAGAAAAGAATGCCTGGGCCGCCGATTATGACGAAACTCACTTTAAAGAGGCAAAGTCGTTCGTCGTAGAGCGCTATCTCGATAACCCCGAAGGAACTGGCACACCGCATTATGCCTATGGGGCTGGCTCTCGAATGTGTGCAGGATCGCATCTTGCAAATCGTGAGCTCTACACGGCTTTCATCAGACTCATCAGCGCGTTCCACATTGATCCGCCAAAGGATCTACAAGATCTGCCAATTCTGGACGCGCTTGAATGCAATGCCGTTCCCACGAGCTTGACGACGGAGCCAAAGAAGTTCAAGTGCGGGTTCAGGGCCAGAAACTTGGAGGCGCTGAAGTTATGGATGAAGGACAGCGACGAAAGAACAAAAGACTTGTAAAGGGGATGGGCCAGATTAATCGATAGGCAGTTGGCGCGCATGACTGGACAGCGGTTAGTCTTTTTAGAATTAGTAGACGCAATTAGATGATTGCGGTTCTACGGGTTCACTCTCTACGACGACTTCAACTTGCTCAAGTTTAAGCTCAGTTTCGTGCGCATGCATTTCTAGCTAGGCTTTATTGGTTAATGGCGTGGATTATATGGATTATATGGATAACATAATAATTATATCATATACATAATATCAAACAGAAGGAGTATGCTTGAGCGCGCGGTCTCGAGTATTCTATTGCGAATTAGCAATCTCTCATAGGCCAATCTCATCGCCCCGTATGCGATCATGGCCGTTGTACTGTGCTGTGTTCGTACCATATATTCTTAATCCCTGTAATTCCCCGCACTCGCCCATTTCTAGCTAACTTCAACACTTCCGCACCTTCTCGACTGACAAGGATATCCGGGAATCAACTACTTTACATGTCGCTAAGTGACTATGCAAAATATTCTGGAATCGCAAGTTAATGATCTTACAAGCCTCGCCGATACTCCAATCGCAATCGGCGCGAGTTACGACATGAGTGGACAGCACCGGCAAACATCCAGCGCGGAAAGCCCTGCGCGCGACAGTGGCAAGCGGAAGAACGATAGCCAGAATGGTGCTACGCAGACAAGGGCAAAGCGGAACAGATACATCTCAATAGCATGGTATGCACTCCCTTGGAACCTCAATCTCATGAGCGTGCAAGATGTGCCTACTACCAACCAGGCCAATGGATTACGAGTTGAGTGGTGCTAATAATATATATGTAGCAACGAGTGCAAACGCCGAAAAATCAAGTGCAACGGCAGTACACCATGTCAGCGCTGTGGAAACCTCAATCTCGAATGCCAGTATGCCCCGAATTGCTGCGCCAATGGCTTCAAAGATTCGGACGAGTTCAAGCAGATGAACGCCCAAATAGCTTCTTTACAAGACCAAGTCAACAACCTCTATGCCAGCATGAATGCACTCCGAGGCGGCGATCAAATGAGTTTACAAAACACCGATAGGTCCATGTCGATATCTCAGCACTCGATGGTCAATGATTCACCAAGTATGACATATCGCTCCACACCGAAGCATCCTAGATTCCAAGGTCCTACAAGCTCTGCTTTCAACCTAGATGTAGCGAAGAATACATTACATAACATGGGGTATCCAGGTCTAGGAGAAGGAGAAGATGGACTGAATACCCAGGACGCCACGCCGCTTGCGTCGCCTCCTTTACGGACCTTTGCACTGTCATCGAATCCAACAAGAGATCCCCTCTGGACGATCGGCCAAGACGAAGCCATACGCTTGTGTAGAGTCTATCATGAAGAGATGGTATATGCAAATTTACTCGAACCCTGCTGTTCAGCAGTGCTAATATGTCTCAACAGGGCCTGATGTATCCGGTTATCGATATTGAAGTCGTTATACAGCATGCAACAATACTTTACCGCTTCCTCGATTCTGCAGCAAGAAATGGATTTGTACCAGAAAATAATCCGTCTCCCGAAGTTATCAACGACGACAAATCATTTGTGCTAAAAATGGTATTGGCATGCGCTGCCGTTGTTGAGGGTAGTGGCCAGAGCGAAATCGGCTCACGACTATTTGAGAGCGTGCGAGTGGCTGTTGATGCAATCCTTCATAGTGAAATCGTTGAGGTTAAGAACCTGCCACTTCTTGTACTTGTGGTGAGTAAACCCGGACGGCCTTACTCCCGACTGGTGGTATCAGCTAACTCTTTTATTCTCAAGGCAATGTGGCATTTTCATCAAGATGAAGAAGCTCTTGCATGGCGCATAATAGGCCAGGTTGCACGTATGTGCATAGAACTTGGATTGCATAGGAGGGATGCCCTGTTTCGATCCATCCCCAATGATGAAGAGCGGGACAGCGCAATCAAACTATTTTGGTCTGTGTATGTCCTTGATCGACGATGGAGTTTTGGTACTGGAATGCCTTTTGCAATTCAAGACACTGACATCGATCCAAATCTACCGCAACTGGTAAATTTACCTACATGAATATACTCTTGAAATGGTTGTTGACTTCTTAATAGGAAGTTTCAGGATCCCAGTCATACCTATATGCTATGATTGCTTATTCAAGGATTGGCTCCAAAGTCTGGCGTTCGGTTGCTGGCTTCGATCCAGGAGCCGCTCTAGATATTAAGAAAGATGATATTGGATACCTTGATTATCAAATCTTACAGTGGCAGAAGTCTATTCCTCCAGAGTTGCAGCTACCCATTGCTAGCGCACCTCAACCACCTACGAGAGCTATTCACCGTTTGCAAGTCCTGCTATATCTACGCACTAATCAAATGCGTATTCTTATCTACAGACCAGTCCTTCATAGTGCAAATAGCATCATGGAGAATCTACCATATGCTCAAACAGTTGTCGAGATGGCGAAGGACACTATCCGTGCTCTTACGCACCTCAATCAGACAACGGATATATATCGTGTACAGCAAGTCTGCTTTAATTACTTCCTTATATCTGCATTAGCCGTGATCTTCTTGGCAAGTTGCCATGCACCAGTGCAATTCAGCTCTGTATGCAGAGAAGAATTTTACATGGCTCTTGATCTTGTTAAAGGGTTTTCTAGTAAGTCATACGTTAGCAAACGGCTTTGGAGAACGATCAAAGATCTCAAGGAGGTTGGGCCAAAGCTAGGTCTGTCTCTGGATTCGTCAAACACAGCCCCTGGTGTTGAAGATCCACATTCAAGCGCTGCCCTAGCAATGGCAGGTCTGGCTGGCCACGAGATATCTGGAATGGGAGGATTCATGGGTGGACCACAGGACAGGAATCCCATCGGTAACAGTCCGATAAATGGGTTCCAGATGAGCCATGAGATGACAAACCTTTTCGAAGCAGCACTAGGGAGTGTGAATGGCATGAATGGGAATACACAGGGCCATGGCTATGTTGGACCGGGCCTTCAGGATGGAGTTTCAAATGATGGAATTGGGGTTGGAGTTAATACTTTTGGCGGGGATGATGAGCTCTATAGACATCTGAGAGCTTTGTTTTGACATCGCGGATTGTGTTTCTTAGGCTTCTAGTTGTATAATTGGTGCTCTATTTATGCTAGATGCTTCTGTAATGAGCCCCATGGTTGTAGATAGAGTATTTAATCTCATGTAGAACATTTCGTAGCAGTTCTAGGTGTGCTCTAACTGCTTCGATTCAGGGTTCCCTGGAATCGACGGCATGGAGGGAGGCTATACCTACATTGTGTAGTAATTGGCATAAGTTATGACGCATATGGTTAACAATATTTGTATTTATACTCCTTGTATTCAAAGGTGTCTTTTTCCAATCTCCTTATAAGCGCCGTACAGTAATGATATGACCTCTATCGAACCTCTTCTGCCTAGATGTTCATCACAATACAGTGAGTCACAACTGCCAAGGCTGTCTACCAAGGCTGTCTAATATCCATCATCCTCTGGTTCAAGCTTGATAGGGACCTCATCCTCTACTTCAATATTGATAGCAATCTTATCCTCCGGCTCAATATTGATAACAGCATCGTCCTCCTCTTCTTTCTTTATGTACACCGGGAGACTATGCAAAAATTTGGCCCCGGTGCTTGCCAGAGCGATACTTTCGTCGCTAGAGCTCGATTCCTTGATTAGCTGCTCGCTATTCTGATTCTGCTTAGCTTTATTTGGATTTGGAATTTTGATGTAGATTTTGCCCGGTTCTCGCTCGATTGTTGGAATGATGTATTCAGTATAATAGCGGATGGAGCAAAGTCGGATCTTATTTTTGGCAGTTGGATCCACTGGTGTCAGGTACACCTTCTTAAAGTAGGATGGAGGATTCTCCTTTGAAGGCTTAGTGGTGTAGTTCGTGGATACATTGTCTGGAGTTTCCTTGCAATGACGAGGAATTGACTGGAGCTTCTTGCATAATCTGCAAGAACTCATTTTCTTGATCGATGCTATAAATAGATCAGTAGGTTGGATAGATATTTTGTGATATAGAGGTCTTGGCCGAAGATTAACAACGAAGCTGTTGCCAATCTGAAGCGAAAAAACGTTATCCGGATACGGCGAGGTACTTACACGGGGATGACCCATCTTTCTTCATAGCCAGAAGGCAATACACACAGATAACTCCCATGATTCTTAAAAGCTAAGTGAGGTTGATGTGTACTTCTTTGTGATAGAAATAGTTGTTTGTTGGATAAACTTCTCCGAGTCTTGATGGACGAATGCTTTTAAGAGAGTATGGACGAATGCTGCGGAAGAGAGAGAGTGCAGGCTGTCCTACCTAAGATATATAGGAATATATGCTCTAGCTCTCAGTCTAAACACTTGGGCTAAAACAACCTCCTGTGGAAGCGCAAAAGGAAAAGCCCTCATTGCCTACCACTTCTCTTGCATTAAGGTAGCCTCAAGGTTTCCTGTTAACCGAATCGGGACTGTATTATGTACGTAGATCAAGACAGCCTCAGTTTACGAGAGAACTTCAACTCTAGGCTAGCCCTTCCTACGATTCGTTCGTCAGGTGCTCAACTTGGTTCAGTAATAAAGTTTAGCAAGAAGGGAAAGCCCTGTTTAAATTCACTCAAGTCAGGTTGATAAGCCCAGAACTTTGAGCCACTCAGCTTTTAGAGAGCCAGTAGTAAGAGCGAATTATGCCTAGGCAAATATTCGAAATCCCTGACATTGAGCTTATTGACAGAGAGGTACTGTTACACCGTCAAGTCGCAGTCAGGAAAGCCAAAAACACGGCACAGAAGAATGCCATGCCAACAACGACTTCAAGAGCGCGCCGAAATTCAACGGCAGAAAGCATAAATCTACATGAGCATCCGACTTTCAAGTCTCCAGTCCAGTACATGGAGGTGGAGAATATTTCTCAAGGAGCTCGGCCTGTACATGAAAAGGTAAGACTTCTTTACACTATTGGGATGGGAAACTAAACAAAAAAGAAAAATACGAAGAAGCACGCAACGAAAAAATCATCGAAAGTATCCAGACAGGTCCAAGAGAATACCCAGGAGCAATATATCAGCTATGACCCAGTTCAAGAATCACGTCGGCGTACTCTTGAACTGGCCCAGAGTACGCTTGCGGGTATGCTTGAGCGGAGCGAGACCGAGTCAGTGATCAATAAACAAGTGCTTCTCATCCACGAACTCTCGAAAAGACTTAACGTTTCGAAAGTTAACGGTAAGTTAAATGTCAATAGCAAACAATAGAAAGAGGACCGATATGAATTTGAAGATACGATGGAGGATTTATATGCTAACTGCTATTCTAGCAGGCCCTCACAACAACACTCAGTCTTCTAAACGTAAACATGATGAAGCTGGCGAGGCCACCATGCGTAAAGCTCGCATCACGAAAGCTGATCGAGCACGCCTAGCACAAGAGAGAGCAGAGAAAGAAGGGGCTGGAGAGGAAGTCAGAACAGACACTGGCACCATTTTCATTGCCGGCCTAAGTATACAGGAAATATCGGATGAAGACGACTCTGGCCTGGATCCTGAGGGGCCTGTTGCCAGAAAAAGGGCCAAAGCACGAGAGGAACAGTACATGCGAAAGACAGCCTTTCCAGCAGCCCAGCCAAGGGCACAGCTACCACCAGAAATCCGAAAAGATAGAAACGTTGACCTAGGGGAAGTCGCTGAAAAGCTCAGGAATGTTCATTCTACTTTTGACGAAAACAAAACCAGCAGAATCAACAGGCACGATCGTACAATCAACAAGACAAACGGCGTTATAAAATACAGAGGACCTCCTCCTCGCAAGCTTCAAGACCGTCTCGGCGGCTTCGACTCGCTAGAAGAAGCATCCCCCTCACCTTCTCCTCCACAGAGGCCCCTGAACGATACAAACCTTGCAAAGCATACACAAGACATTGCAATAGCGACCATTGAAGAGGAACATTTGTATAGTGCCAGCCAGATCATCTATCAGTAGGACATCAGCATTCCACTCCTAGCACCCAGGTGCCAAAAGGAATATAACTGATGCTACGAAGAGAGAGATATATGCGGTAGCCATTTGGTGTTGTTGTTGTTGAAGCTATTAGCATCCTGCATACGTGTCATGAAGCACGGGGAAATCATCGGTTGTTTTCCTATTAACAACGGCTCGCTTTCATGGCAAAAATTGGCCATCGCCAACTTCCCATAATCTCTTTGCGATATTTAAATGTATAGCTTATAATGCAGAATAAGCCCGATCTTGTCTCCATGGCGTCTATAATAACAAGCAGAGAAATCGATTGACTAAACAGTAGAGTAGTTCTATTATTGACGCTGATGCGGATTGTAGCCGCTCCAGCGTTTTCGTTTAAGCTCCCGCATACCGCGTCGTTCGTTTATATGCTCGTACAGCTCTGTATACTGATCGGAGTATGAAGACGGCTGGCCCCTAGCCTATACAATTATTGCCATTATGCTAAAGTCTATCGCGAATGCCTCTCAACCTCTGACAAGTTAAAATTCAGCACGTCTAAGAAATTCGAGTATCAGAATGACTTTGGTTCATGCCACGAGCCTGTTTATGTGGGCAACATAGCTCGCAACACTGTAATTTGTATTTAAGAAGCATGGCTGGACAAAGTTCATCAGTATGCATAACCACTACAATCTGCTTTATTAAGAGGAAGAAAGGAAAATGAACAGGTTCTACAATTCGACTGGTGTTGACCTCATTCCCGCACGCTTCGCTGCTCCCTTCCCTAGCCCCCAGTCCTACCGTGCACACCCAACGCTTACGTGATAAAAGTGGGCACCTTTTACCGTGGGCACTTTCCTCGTCCTCCCACTGAATTCGGGAGGACGATCGATACGTTCCGAGGGTGCGAAGTAGAACCCAAGGGGAACAGGCGTGGGCGAGCCGGATCTCATAATCATCAAGTGGGTGTAGGAGTTGGCGGAGATGGAAGGCTGGAAAATGAGCCATGTTACTTTGGCTTGGATCAATATCATTGGACTTAGTAGCATGGAAAGATTGGACGAGGCCATTGCTGCCCGGAGGAAGAGCACTATTTAGAGGGGCTATATCAACCGAAGCGTATTTACTGAAGGCCATTCCTGAATCCCGAAGGACCCGTTGAAAGAAGATCAGGTCGAGGCTCAAGCTGGCATTGCAGCATAGCTATCTCAAAGACTTTTGATTTTACCTACCTGATCCATCACAGCATTATTGATTGCAACTATGGACTCCTGCACACAAGCACAACAAGCACCGTAGGTCCGTCATGAACAGACCCGCGCAATGGCAATCGTAGCTGCCAGTGGTCGCAGATGCCGTGGTACTTGGACATGGCAGGCGTACAGCGAGCGTACCTCCCTCATTGTCCGAGCTGATTGAGGACTGTCCAACATTCTTGGCTGGAGGTTGATCCCAGGACCCCGTTGAAGAATGTGGTTTCCCTAAATAAACCACATCCCGAAAGGAAGGCATACCCATACCTCGCCAGGTGTCGCCAGGTGCGTACGAGTCGCACCGTCGCACCACGCACGGGGTCACATGTACCGCGTCCCGAGTAAGGAGAGGAGCAAAGTGACGTGACTCCGGATGCGGCAGTTCCCTTATCGCTTGGTGGCTCCACCCGGCGATCGACGGATCACCAGACGCCGTCAGTCAACTCTCTGCGCAGCATCTTGAGGCTCTCGGAAGGCGACGACTGCGTGTAATCTTTGCTGTGCTGGCGAGACGCAGTATATTTCCCTGGGAGAAGCGTTGCCTAAGCATCTCCCACGTGTGCGATTCTTCTGAACCCACTAACCCGCATTTTCCCCGGATTTCGAGCCTGTCCCGCTACGCCTGCGCCGATGGCTCTAGCCGCTTGTGGTGCGCTACGTCCTGATAGGAGCTCCAGTCACCCGACCAATCACTTCCCCGCAGCTGACGGGGAATGGGACGCGCAGTCATGATTGCACCACCTCCCTTGAAGCCAATTTCCCTTCCCCTCTTCTGTGGCCTCTGACCACCTCCGTCCTCAACAACTCTGGTACCTGATCCATCACACCACTCATACAAATCACATCTTACAACGATCCTGTAGCCTCACAGCTCAAGAACTATAAGTACTCCAGACTCCTGTATCTACTGTCTTCCGACTCTACATACATCACACACCATCAATCGAACATGACTGCCGAAACTGCACCACTCTCAAAGATCGACTCGGCCGTACAAGGCCTCTCGTCATCTCCACCTAAGGAGAAGGGCCATCGACGAACAAGCTCAAGTGCTCCTGGTGTCTACAATATCAATGACTTAGGTTAGTGCTTCTTGTGACAGCGGAGCCCATCTGGCTATTTCACCATCATCGGCAATTGATATAGAGCATTACTGACAGTGCTTTTGCAATAGAAAAGGAAGGAAAGGAGCTGCTCATTGCCAAGGAGACGCAGAAATTAAACTGGTAGGAATACCTCATCCATGTTGCCGTTGTTGACATTTCCAGCCATTCGATATCCAGTCGTGTACCAGCCTAGAGTACTTGCTGACTTTGATGCTTGAATAGGAAGATAAATACTTCTCCATCTGTGGTGGAGGATAAAGACACGCTTAAGAAATTCCTCACCACCCCACCTGTCAAGAAAATTGACCTACACTTCCCTCTTGGACTTGAGGTCACTGCTCGGAATCTAAGCGGCGTAACGATCAAAGACGCATTACATGCAATTCACAAGCAATATCGGAAGAAGGTACGTTTTCTGGAACATTCCTTCTATTAGCCGTCAATATTTATCGATGTGCATTGCATCCGGGCATCCGGGCCACATCTATTCCAAGCCACTTGTAAATTTGTAGTATCTATGCTGACATTTTCAACCCATAGGCAGATGATGAGCTCGAGAATCCCGTTCTAGCAGGCTTTGAATGGGATAAGGAGGAGTCGTGGACTCGATTAATTGTACATTGCAAAAAGGAGGGAGCACCACAGCCTAAGAAGAAGTCAAAGAAGAGCGGGCAAGAAGGCGAGGATCTCTAAACATCCAATATATCTTCAAGCCTCTGGTTTCTGGAAGACTGGGGCTTGAGAACGCCGGCGTGCGCTGAATATGAATGGATAACAATGGGAACATATGGTTGCAGGCCGGCTTGCCTTGCATTAATATAAATGTCGTGCTTTCGCGACGGCTGTCTTTATATAGCTAGCGATCCATACTGTACTACTGGCTAGGATAGTTGTTGCTGAAACAGACAAAACTCTGCTTACCTTATACTTTGTCGCTTTGCTCATGTGCTTGGAATCCGTTTTCTTCGCCAGTAAGTAGTGAGTACTAAGTATGCCTGCGCCATGTCCGCCATTCATAGGTGAGGCTGTGAGACGCGAGTATATCGACACTCAGTTTTCTAGGTCTTACAAATCCAAGTGGACCGTTTAAGTTTCTCTACTCGTTTTTAACTGTAATGAATCTTATTAAGGCATTTTCTCATTCTACGATTACTTCATAGTACTTATGGATAAGACTTTCGGCGTAAACGGAACCTCTTATCGTAATCCGATAGAGTGCATAGCATAATGCATCAACGATGAAGCCGCGGAACTCCGATGACTCCATATCTTTTCTAGGGACCATATCAGCAGCTGTGCTTAGCAAGGCTGTCCACTTATACATCCCTGAAATGCTCTATCTGTTGCTAGGAACGATGTGGCGCCAGGGACTTCCCAAAACGCAGCTTGGATACTCCGATATCGTGCCAACGACATTTATCTCAACTACCAGAACTCCTTTAAACGATACCTCTGGAACATTGTGCTAGACCTGACATATTATCACCATTGAAATATCTCCAGAATGTCGGTCACTGTTCTTGGGGACATGCAGTATGTCTTTCTCTATCAATTAGGCACTGTCGTAGGAAGCAGGCGATATGAACTTACTAAGCCACCCGGGACTAACACTTGTGTAGACAGGATTCCCTGGTATCTACGTCGGACCTTACCTCCCTTGCCTCTCGTGCCGGTCTCATAATTCCTGATAGACATATCTCTGATTACAGCATGCTATTGTCCGGTCTCAACTATTGCGCAAAGGAAGTGCTAGGTCTCGAGGATTACTATCCCAAAGTCGATTATGACCTTTATCCACGCACCGATATTTGGCGACCTTTTGGTCCAGACGCAACGGATAAAGGAGGATGGGCGATAAAAGTTAATGTCAAGTCTACGAAGCCGGTCAGCGACGAATTGAAGGCCGTGAAGGTTACACTGAAGGATAATATTGCGCTGGCTGGCGTGCAATGCACGAATGGTACAGGTGCTCTAAATTGGGTGCCAGAAGTAGATGCTACCCTCGTGACAAGAATTTTAGATGCCGGAGGTATAATCACTGGCAAGGCAGCTTGTGAAAATAATTGTTTTGGTGCAGTTAGGTGAGGCCCGATGCATATGTGCCTAAGATACCCTAGGTATCCCGAGCGCTGATAGATCTTTAGTGATACCTCTGTTACTGGCCCAGTCCATAACCCATATGCAGATGGATACAGTGCTGGAGGTTCTAGTAGTGGCAGTGCCCGTCTCCTCGCTACTGGACAGTGTGATATGTCTGTAGGAGCAGATCAGGGTGGATCAATTCGTCTACCGTCTGCTAACTGTGGTATTGTTGGCCTGAAGCCAACATGGGGCTTAGTTCCATATACCGGCGTCATCAGTCTTGAGGCAACAGTTGACCACGTTGGACCGATGGCTCGCACTGTCCCTGAATGTGCCACCCTGCTTGAAGTTATCGCAGGTGCCGACGGCATTGATGATAGACAACCATACAATTTAGCACACGGCTCGACAAGGTATGGCCAAGAGGTTAAGCTACATTTGGAGATGAAAGATAAACCGCTCAAAGGGATCAAGATTGGAATTCTTGAGGAGGGCTTCCAAGACCCAATGACTGACTCAAACGTAGAGAAGACCTGTCGTGCAGCGATCTCGAGGTTTACTGAACTAGGCGCGGAGGTGAAGACGGTATCCATACCGCAGCATAAACAAGCCGGCCTTATTTGGATGGTAGCACTTCCTATGGCAGGCACAAGTCAAGGTCTCCTGGGATTCCCTACGGGGCGAAAACAGCTACTGTTTCCTGACAGGGCTGCTGCAACTGGGCCTCGACTTTCCCAGGAAGCATTTGATGCATTGGGTCCAGGAGGACAAAATATATATCTTCGAGGCTTGTTTCTGCAAGAGAACTTTGGTTCCCCGCTACAAGCACGATGCACGAATCTAATACGGAAACTTAGTGATGAATATGACAGGGCATTGAAAGGTGTAGATGTCCTAGTCATGCCGACAATAGTATTTCCGGCTACGAGGATCAGAACAGAGGCGCAATTATGGGGTGGCGAATCAGAAATGGGCCCGTTAGAAATGCTATCGAGGACTATTGGGGCTACATATAACACGGCAATATTTAACTCGAGCGGACACCCGGGCCTGAACCTCCCGGTCGGCTTTGTCCCAGCAAAAGATAATGCCGACATTAAGCTGCCTACCGGACTGCAGATTGTGGGAAGGAAATTTGAAGACCTCCTGTGCCTGAAGATTGCAGCGAGCTGGGAGGCCGAGAATGATTGGAAGACGTTTGAAGCGTGATGCATATCATTTATATAGGGAGACCTCAAGATAGTGGTACATTAATATACCAAATAATGTGTTTATAACTCCAAAGGAGCTTATAGACCGCACGAGAGCTCATTGTGTATTTACTGGTTTCGTTGAAGGGTATGATCTCCTGGCCGGCAGGCAAATGTGCATCGAATGCTAGGGTTAATGATGTGACTGTGACGTTGACATCGCTCGTCTCGTGAGTTTCCTCAGGCCGCCTCTTTCCTTAGGCCGCCACGAAACCATATCACATGGACTTGGCGTTTAATCAACACGTGGAGGTTCTGACCGCCAGATAATCTAAGAGGAGAGCTCCGTTTATCTATGCTATTTGGGATACTTAGAGAGAGGTAACATATTAAATACTTCTATGCTAGCTTGATCCCAGCTATGATGGCTTGCACATTTTGATCTTATCGATTCGACATCCATTTTAAAACCAGTCGCTCGATCTCACAATCTTATTATCGAGGCAATTAATATTGTAAAGTAACTTCACGTTGGCTTCCAGCCCAGTAATGCTGAGTGCCTTGTTGCGTTCTCAGCTAATATCACGTGGATGCAGGCTTATATCGAACCTCGCACCCTCGTTGTGATTGATAATTGTTTTAGTCCACTTTTTAACTTGATATGAGCACTTCCATTCTAGAGAACATAAGAAAATGTCGAATCTGAAGAAACTACTACGCAACGCAATTTTATGTAAAAGAATTATTATCACAAGGGTATTCGCCAACAGCAGCCGCTTTGAATACTATAAAGCAGCTCAGCATCTCGGAAATGAAACCCCTTCTACGGGGCTTCCTTCCTCTTCTTCCTCGTACCCTTCCGGCACCTTGATCTCCACGCATTCGCCCATAACCCACCATGATGCTGCTTCCACAATTCGCAATACAGTTTCCAGTTCATCTGGATTTCTCGGCGCATAGACCATCACGAACTCTCTCGGAACGTACTTCCTCATCCATCCTCCTTGCGCTAATGGATGTCTCTGGCCCCAGCGTTTTTCCAGCACAACCTTAGCATCTAGAGGATGTAGATTAAGATGCAGGCTGCCTTCGCTATTGTGCACATGGCAGATCTCACCTCTACATGTCGGATTTACTGGATTCAGAGCGAATAGTGCGAGCCCTTTCTTCTCGAAGCATGACACATCGGTCCGAAGAAGCTCGGGATGTTTCTTAGCGGCTGAGTTCAGTGCACTTTTGAATGATGCATGAGCAGCCGGACACCCTAGCTGATCTGTTTGTCGTTGGGGGGCGATGCCAGCAATGGAAGGACGTGGACCTTTCCGCTCAGGGATCCATGCGGACTGGAAGAAACCTGTTGGGGGATAGATGGAACTAATGATTTGCGGCGGACTAAAAGGATCTGAGAGCGCGAAGAAACGTAGATAGGTAATTTTCATATAGCCTGCAAATGTGGAAGGGGTGCCACCAGGGCCTAGAGAGATGAAAGCCTTGTAATCGTTGTGGATGATGCATGGAAGAGGTGCGAGGGCAATAAGTGTGGCCATGAGCGAAGGGCGCAGGAGATGGATACCGACCACTAAAATTATAATGGTAAGGGCGAGAGCTGGACCAGCAAGAGTAACTCTCATAATTGAGCGGGTATCAGCGGTGATGGTCATCGAGGACCTCACCTCGTGAACTTGGTAGGTGGTGTTTTCGCTATCCATAGCTGTTGGCAGATTAGTGGCGCAACCTCTTAGATCACCCATTCCTAAACTCACTGATGTAGGTTGGCCGTGTCCTTGCAAGATTATATCTTCAGATGAGTAGCCCGAGCTGCTAAATTATCTTAAAATATGAAAAACTCGACCACGACCTTGGTTTTGGAAACTCGGGCTGCGTATCAAAAACAGCCGATATCAACGACCCGTATCAACAGAAGTAGAGAGCTTGAAATGACGCGCTCTACGAAATATTTATGTATAGGGTCTGAGATACGGCTAGCATTTGTGTGGTAGCGTTGAGTGGCAGGTGAAGGTAATATAACGTTATATAAGACCCTAAAGAGCGGTGATTCCACCCTCTGAGAGAGCCGAACGTGTTGATGATTGCTGGTTACTAGGATGCTGGGAGTAAGATTTGGAGAAATTAATCACTTCTCAGGTTCCCAAGGCTATTTCTGACACATGGGAAGAGAGAGTGCTGTACTGACTCCGACGTAAGGTGGTTAACCCGCGAAGTTCACAGAGAGTGAGTAGAGAAGGAGGGGCGGCAAAGTGAGGACGGAGAGGACGGAGGACTTTATGAAGGCATTCCACAACGCTGAGAACCACGAGATGGCCCAATTGGCAATGCATGGCATGGCAGAGTCCTAGACCACGAACACGGGGAGTCTGCTCTGTGATGGGGCCACTTTCGGACACCGCGACACCGGGGCAGGCCAGTGTTTTTGATTCTGGAGCTGCAATCCACCGTCAGCCACACGTAAAGGGCGACCTGGAGCTGGTCACCGGTGATCTCTCGCTGGAACTACGCACTCTAGGGCACCAACTGACGCAACACAGGCCTGCCATGGGTCCCCAAGGGCCCCGAGCCAGCGCCTCCGCTCGCTGTGCGTGCGGATTCAGAGGCGGCGGCGAATGGGAAGCGGGCCAGAGGGACGCATGAGGACGGAAACCAATCAGCTGCCATTCGGGGCGCTGCCAGTGGCTGCAATGGTGGCCCAGCGAGCCTGGCAAGCCTAGCGGGCGCTGGCCCAGTCTCTCTAGGCCAGCGGGCGCTTCGCTGGGCGGGCGGTGACTGGCGCTGTCTGGCGCTGTCTGGCGCTATGTATCGCTATGTATCGCTATGTGTCGCTATGTATCGCTGTCTGGCTTCCTTCCGGCATGCCGGTGGCGAAGCTTATTTCCTGTCTGTCTGTCGCCGCCGTCGCCTCTGTCACCTCTGTCTCGTCTGCTGTGCACGACCTGGCACGGGCTTTGGAGTGCTGGTACTGTATTGGGGATACCTACCCTATGGCAGTGCCCTGTGGCAATTGCGTTCGGCGTACACTCGGGACCCGTTTACCGCTCCCTCCAACGCCAGAACGCCAGAACACCAGAACACCAGAACACCAGAACACCACAACGTCACACTGTACGGACAGGATAGGCACAAGGAACAGACAAGTACAATCCAGCTACAACAAACTGGCTATCACCTCAGCAGCTAATAGCTAACAGCTCGCAACTAACAGGCTGGCTCCCTCCACTTCCTCTGCAGCTTCAGCTTCAGCTTGCTATGTGGCACCTGCACGGTATGTACTTGTACAGTATGCATTGCCAACGTCTCCTACATACGTACTGCGAATACATCTGCTATCGAGTGCATGCTGTTTCGTGCACCGCAACACTGGCTGCTGCTGCACCCATTGGATACCCAGACCTAGCCCAGCTTCAGGCCGGCATTTCTCCCGCTCCAAGCATGTACTCGTCAGGCCATGGCAGCAGGCAAGTCTCCTGCTCGTATTGAACACTGTGCTGAGTGTTGCACACCTTGCAGCAGTAATCCCTATCGCATGCAGGCGGTTTCGGACAGTGGATGTTGAAACGTCGGACATCAGACGCAAAAAGCAATGAGCATAACACGGTGTGCTCGAACGAATAGTGGCAAGATTGTTAGTAGTTGAGGGGCATGCCCTCCCCTACGTTGAGTAGTACAGCAGATCCTGTCTACAGCTAAGTTCCCACCCACGGTTTATAAAAGATGCGTTCATGCATGAGAATTGTGGGCCACACTGTCCTTGACTGTGCGACGGAATCGGGTGTAAAGTTAAATGCAGTCCCTTGTTCACACGTTATGCCAGGGCTCAACGGTGGTTGATAGGTGAACTCACTGCCATGCCGGCATTCGTTTATACCAAAGTACAGTACTGTACTACGAGTAATCTATACTATAGGCTCCCACTATCCTCAACAATCCTCCAAGAACTGCCAGCTCACTCGGACGCTCTATATACCTGTATAATGAGATGAGCAAATAGCCGTACAGACCGTATCATTTAATGCGGCATTTCGGTCATTTCAACTCCTCGACATTATCCTATCTATGTGGGGAGTTTATTCAGAGTTGGAACAGTCCGTGCTAATGGCCTTGAGAGCTCGCACGGTCCAGATCATACGGGTACGCACTTCGAGTATTGACTTCTCAGTAATAATAGCCGGGCATGGTTTCTACCGGCCATGCGCATCCATACCGCTCTCTTCATCGTGAAGTGTCATATAGGACATTGGTGGATCTCTGCATTTGACAAACTAGAATTCGGCCAAGCCATGCTTAAGTTTCAAGAGGCATGTGCAGCTTCTACGCCACGTCGCTGCACGAGGGTGGAATATTTACGGTGCTCCGAGATATTCTCCACTGATCATTTGAAGAAATGCTCATGATTTACATTCATCGCTTTGTTTGCAATGCGCTTTGTGGTTGATTCATCACCAAGTGCTTCTGACAGGGAACGTCATACTTCTCCAGAGCGCGGTTCGCTAGGTAACTTCCGATGCTGTTGCCGAGTCAACGCTCAGATGCCGAGTTGTTGAAATCGCTCTTTCCCTATGAACTTCTCCACAAGGACTCAGTTAGCAACTATATGTATGCACTTTGAGATTTCATGTTGGCTACTCAGATTCGTATCTCCTCTTGAACACTTAGAGCCTCATTACGCGACATTCCACGGAGAATTTTGGCATTCTTTAGTGTTTATATGACTCTAAATTAGTAAGTTTAGTCGAATTCCACGCATTGTACCGCCAGGTCGGGATGTACTATTGTTTGATAAGGCTCGATTAACTTACAAACACCGTTCCGATACTGAGATCTGAATGTCTCAGATTACCTGCTGATTAGACTGTTTTATAGTCACTGAAGATAACGAGGCGTGAAGCCCTTCTGTGTGCAATTTAGCCAGCATAATGCGCACCTTTGCAGCGCTTAATCCCCTCAAATTTTCGAAGCAGAAATGCTCAGATACCTACTCATCTCTCCCTATACACGAACCTAGTCAGCAACGGGACTCCTTTGACACAGAGAAAGATGGCCATTCTGAAAGGGAATTCTCGTCCGATGACGATGAATACTCCACCACATCCTCGCCTTGCTCCCCGCAACTAAGTTCTTCTCGGGAAACGTCTCATTCATATAACTCCAATCAGCCAATGCTTCACAGGAAACCAGCTGCGCGGAAGCTTCGGGGAACATCTTATCGGATCCCCCAGAAAATTATACGATGCCTATGTTTTGCAACGGCCTCAACAATGGTCATATTCATACTCAGTCTGATACGCATGAGCCAAGTGTCTTCGGAAAACATAGAGAGGTACGGTGATCAGCGGCCACCAGCACCGAAACAATGGGAGTCTTTTGAATTTCTGACAAGATATTACGGGGGTATAAAAACTTTAGTGCCATTAAAAGATAACACGCCGGAATACCCACGTGAGGAGGATGACCCACCAATATCAAATCAGACGAGTGCCGATGCTGCGACTACCAGAGACATTCCGTCTAGCAAGCCGTTTGACGCATACCCAGATTTCTCATCAAACGACTATCTAAATGAGCACGCAGCTGTGAAGGAGTGCTTTTTAGATACAAAATCTACTATTCGGATTCCACCGTTGCAGTTCTATCGGGGTAGACCCAGTGGCTTCCCTAATCACGTTATGGGATCATATGAACTTTTAGGTCTTCTAGAAGATATCTGTCTCGAACGATACGGCAGACTGGGTCCATACGGTCACGGGTACTCGCTGAAAGCAGGCGGTCTTGGCAGTGGCCGAACAGGTGACTCTGAAGGATCAGATGCTGTTTGGAGCAAAATCCCGGAGGTTGACTATCGCGATATCAATTGGGCCACTGCTCAAGATCGTTGCTTTCAGGCAAATATTGCGAGGTTTAAACCAGTAAATGGTACAAAGGTCCCAAAGGCAAGAAGCGAAAAGTCTTCGGTGATAACATCGCCATCCGTCAATGAAAGTGACTCTCAGTCGACATCAAGCGTCTCTGCAATAGAGCTTCTGCCGCGTACGGCGGTCGTCGTACGAACATGGGACGAATATGAATATTTGGAGGAAGATGTCCTGTTCCTTCGGGCATTGATTGCGGAATTATCGATAGGTTCCGGGGGCGAGTATGACGTTCATCTGCTAGTACAGCTCAAAGATGAGTCGATTCCTATCTTCGCAGATAAAGAAACGTACCAGAAACACCTCGAAGAACGCATTCCAGAAGAATTCCGTGGCATCACGACTTTTTGGTCCGAGACTCAAATGCTCATGATTTACAATGGCCTCGAGGAGACTTGGGCAAGAGGTCCAAATCTTCCAGTACACGGCCACTATCGTGGGCTTTCGCTTGCATTCCAATACTTCGCTCACACTCACCCGGAATATGATTTCTTCTGGCAATGGGAAATGGACATCCGCTATACAGGTCACTTCTATGACCTGTTTTCAAAGTTCGACTCCTGGTCAAAGGCCCAGCCGAGGAAGGGACTTTGGGAGCGCAACAGCAGGTTTTATATCCCCTCAGTTCATGGCACGTGGGAAGACTTTGTACAGATGGTCCGGGTGCAGACTGAATCTGGCACAGATAGTCCTAGCAGCATTTGGTCTGGCCTTGATGCTTCAACAGCAGCTAAAGGTCCAACAGGGGATAAACCAGTCTGGGGGCCTGAACGTTCACCAAACAAGGATGATTGGTTCGAAATCGACGATGACCCACTCCCTCCAACATCATATACAAAAGATAAATATGTGTGGGGTGTTGGCGAAGATGCTGATCTCATCACGCTGAATCCCATATTTGACCCTGAGGGTACAACATGGGGACTCTCGGTAGATATTACAGGCTACAATCGTAGTGGCGGGGTTCCGCCCCGTCGAGCGGCTGTCATCACTGCTTCACGCTTCTCTAAGCGCCTTTTAGACGTCATGCACCGTGAAACCGCCTTTGCAAAACACCACGCATTTCCTGAAATGTGGCCAGCGACGATATCCCTCCACCATGGATACAAAGCCGTCTACGTCCCACACCCAATGTTCGTCGATCGTGAGTGGCCACTTGGCTATCTCGCCGCAATAATGAATGGCGGAAGAAACGGTGCTACTGGTGGAGCAAGGACGAGCGTTTTCGGGGATCGAGAGCATAACCTACTAGGAATGACGTGGTACTATAACTCAGGATTTGCAGGAAATCTCTGGAAGAGATGGTTGGGCTTGAAGGGTAATAATGAGGGTGGCGAGCTATTTGAAACGGAAGGTAAAGGTGTGGAGGCAGATGGAAAGACTGGCATCCTAGGTATGAAAGGTGGGGAGGGTAGGATGTGTGTCCCTCCTGTATTACTGCATCCAGTTAAAGGTATGGAACTACCAGTTGAGGAGATCGATTTGGCTATTGATGGTGAAGAATCGGACCCAAATGCTTGATTAAGAGCATTCTATCCGATCTTGAGTGGTTAGCGACGGAGTTTGGCGTTCTAATACACGATTTTGGTTTTCACGAAAACGATGCGTAGATGGGGTCAAAGTGATACCTGTCTTTGGATTTTCATATGATTGGATTGCTAGGGAAACATTAGTGCAGAGTACCAGCACATGGCCGATTGCGTAACTGAAAATAAGAAGGCCGTAGCATAGGATAATTTTTTTATAATCGGTTTACGTGAACATGCTCTCAGAATCACTGAACACATCATAATCGTGCTTTCTACGGCGCTTTGTTGATCAGTTGGTATACAGTGTAACTGTGTTGATCGACTGGCAAGGGGAAAGTTAGACGCTAATCCACTCCAAGCATTCTGCCAAAGGCGGTGTATGGCGTACTAGAACAAGAGCATCAAACGACTGGGCCCTAGAGATATCCAAACCTCACATATCCTTCTCCCCAAGCACCCCTCACTCCCACAATGGATTCACAAGAAGTACCAAATTCCGGGCCGTCCAGCTTTCCACTTGATCCATCGGAATTTGACGCCGATGACCGGATATCCTTCTCGAAGCTTGACTCGAAATTCCTGCTCGTGCAAGATGACGGCACGGAATTTGAATTCGATGAGGCACTGAAGAGATGGATACCGGTGCTAGATGATGCACTAGCAGAACAGCAGCAAAGAGCTTATGCGATAGAAGGTGTGGATGAGACGGAACCCGTGGAGGCTCTGAGGAGGAAGAGGAAGAAGGAATATGTCAATGGAGAAGATGTATGTGCACAATTCTGTTCTTATGCTCCAAATTCAATTATAATCTGAATTTCAGTATATTGTTTAAAAAGGATTCATTGCTAACCTAGAGCTTGGTCAGGAAAATGGTCGCGCACCTAAAGCTCCCAAGAAAGTCAAAGCACCCCTTCCCCCGCGCGCCAACACAGCAGTCTATGTAACCGGCCTCCCACGAGATGTGACAGTCGACGAAGTTTCAGAAGTCTTTTCTCGCAAATGCGGCGTAATTGCGGAAGAAATTGATAGCGGTAAACCACGAATCAAGCTTTACACAGACGAGAAGGGGGAATTCAAAGGTGATGCGCTCGTAGTGTTTTTCAAAGCGCCTAGTGTGGACATGGCGATTATGTTACTCGACGACACGGATTTCAGGATAGGTGAAAGCAGTGGACGCATGCGCGTCCAGGCTGCGGATTCGAGTTACAAAAAGGTGCAGAATAATGAGGCGGAAGGGAATGGAGAGAAAAAGGAAAGGCCGAAGACAAGCATGAAGGATAAACAAAAGATTATCAAGAAGACGCAGAAATTGGATGCAAGACTTGCGGACTGGGATGATGATGAACCTTCAGTGGTACAAGAAACAACTTCAAGATGGGACAAAGTCGTGATATTGAAGCACATGTTTACGCTAAGTGAGTTAGAGGAGGACGCCGGCGCCATTCTAGATATCAAAGAAGATATTCGAGAAGAGTGTTCAAAGTTAGGAGAAGTGACAAACGTGGTGCTCTTTGATCTCGAGGAGGAGGGCATCGCAAGTGTGCGGTTTGCGAATGGAGAGGCGGCGAAAGCGTGTGTGGATGTTATGGATGGCCGGAGTTTTGCTGGTCAAAAGGTTGAAGCATACATCTCCGATGGCAAAGAGCACTTCAAGAAATCAAAGAAGAAGCAGGATGAGGAGGAGACGTCAGTGGATGGAAATGGGAAGGCGTAAGAAGTGGATAATTGTTGGAGTCATAACTTGTCTAGCTTATGATATCGTTTACATCAGTCAGGTGTCTTCATATTCCCTTCGCTGCACGCAAGGTTAGGTGGATACGACTGTAGGGCATCTGTAAGGACGACAATTAAGAACTAAAACATGCCTTAGTCGGTCTTTCCTGGAGTTCTTGATGTCACGATCAAAGGTCTAGAATTTTGCTCACAAGGTCCACTATTCAGGAAGGCGCATACTGAGACACAGAAACCTGTGTTCGCCAGCTCTCGAGTCTACTGCATGGCAAAATTTGCGCCCACAAGAATCTATCACTCTGCAGCCCTGCATTTGAACGGAGGAGTCAAGGTATCATCCTGAAGTAGGGGTATCCCAAAACAACAACGTGCAGCCTTTTCCTAGCTAATAACAACAATCTAGGTCTTTTCTGCCCGCGTAATATCAAACCAACGCGCATATCTACAGGCTCATGCGAGCACGGTCCTCTCGGGCTTCTCCTACCCTACGTCAGACGGTCGACATCTATCAAAAGGGGTTCGCACGCAGAGAGTTCCTTTGTATGTCTTTGTATATCTGGGCATGGCTGCTGGTTCATGACTGTGTATACAGGCTTCTACTAGAGCCCAGGTCGGTGGACCGCGCGGGCCAACGATTCCGGCGGGTCGGGCCTGTGCAGGATTGCCCATAATTGCCTGTCTCGCAAAAATATCCCGATTGGGAATTCTGTACAGCACGATGTAGTGCTAGCACATGCGCAAACGGCCACAGTATCATTGTGTGGAGCGTGCCTAGACGAGAAGGAATGGCAAATGGTGAATATCGACAATGACGGCTATATATTTGAGTCAATAAAGGCACTGCAATATTAAGGTAAGCTTTACCGTTATTATCACTTCTAGCCTAACCCTTACAGTACTGAATATCGCCGGCGAAGCATCAATCAAGGGACAATGTTCATTGTTATCGCTATGTAACGGTAAACTCTCGTAGCTAGTCACGGCCAAATCAGAACCATTAGATAACCGACTTTCGTTGACTTCAATACGTAGACGCCATTTCCATCCTGCTCTAATTCAGAATGAGAAGATTCTTCTGCCACCCTCCTATCATCGCATAACTGGGCCTCGATTGTAACAGAAGCACAGTGAACAGGTAGACGTGTACCGTAAATCAGCTGTGTAGTTGTAATGACCTCTATAACTTATGAACTCCCTTAAACAATGCTCATACGTTCCGGTCCGGCTCGCAAATCAAGTTTTGATATACAAAATCTGAAGAAAGATAGTATCATCTGCTGGGAGGCTATTTGCACGCTACTGCCTTGTCGTACTCCTTTTCATCCCGTCACTCCTCATTGGGAGTTTCCGCTCGGACCTCCCAGGTTAGCACATAACCGAAGACTGTGCGTCTGGCCTCCTCATCACCCCTGTCATTTTCGAACATGACTTTCTCCATCTTCTCTTCGAGAATCTTCTCCACTTTAAACCCTGCCTCACGGGCAAGGTCGAAGAAGGCAAGATCGTTTTGCAAAAGCCAGGGCCTGTAGGGCGTGAAGAAAACAAGAGCTTTGGATGATGTAGAGCGCGACAGCGTTTGCTTCACGGTGGAGACAAGTTTTGCGTGCTCGGAGTGGTTGAAGAGAAGGTCCGCTAAGATCAAGACATCGAAGCCTCCTTGGCCGGGCAAGACAGTTCCTTGCTGCGCGCCTTTCGGCGCGATGTGAGCCAACAGAGGGCTTGGATCGGCGCCCCAGAGATAGCCCTCGGCCACTAGCTTATTGTCGCTTGTGGCGCCTTGCCTGGTACCGGGTGCAGAAGTAGAAGCAGATGTAGGCGGAGATGCAGACCCATTAACTCGGGACTCATCAATGTTGTACCACAGATTCTCAATCAAGTCCAGGTCCGGATAATCGGTAACAACGGTCTTTGTGGCCCCCAGTAGCGCGCACACAAGCCCAGGAAGCCCAGCACCAGCACCAAGCTCAAGCACAGTCTTGGCCTGCACGAGAGGCGCGTGCGATTCGAGGTAGGTGGATATGACGCGCCCGGCATTCCACAGGTGGTGTCCCCAAAGAGGGTTGTGGCCAACTAGACGGAGCAAGATGGTACGTCCAGAGAGCATAGTATGCGACTGGTTCGTGGGTTTGGGAGAGGGTGGATAGTAGTCTGGCGGGTCAGCAAAGAGATCCAGCGCTTCCCCTTCTCCGTCGCTTTCTGCTTCTGCTTCTACTGCTGCTTTTGCTTCTTCTTCTCCTCCTCCATCTTCTCCCCCTTCTTCTCCTCTTTCGTCTCCTCCTTCTCCTTCCATTTCGGCATCATGATCCGAGCTAGAAGGTGGCATTGTGGCGCTGGCTGCAGGGTCGAGCACGGAAGAGGAGGGATTGTCGCCGTGGAATGGTAATGCAGGCGTTAGCTACCAATGCTAGCGTGTGAAGCTTTCAGCCCGCAGCTTACTAGATGCTACTCTATGCGACTAGACGCCACGACTTTGGTCGCATCGCGCTTGCGCTTGCGCTTACAATTGAGGCAATAAGGAAGGGTAATACTGCAAAGATCCGACTCCACAGTGGTAGGCAATGGACGGTAAACAATAGACGGTAAACAATGGACGGTATGTACAATGGACGAGGAACGGTGGACGGTGGACGGTGGACAATGCTTCCTCCTACCGGTCCGCCACCGCGGCTCATGCTGCCGCGCAGCTTATCGATAAGCCCAAGCCACCGTATGCCAAAACTTGCTCACCGGCGACTCGCGAGTCACCGCGGAACACCCCGCATAGGCGCTAAATGGGACAGAACCGCGAAGCGTTTATCTGACAGCCTAGCTCAGAAGGTACTGTGCCACCGGCCGGCCTATCTCCGGCTCTGTGCCTCCCATCACTCGTCCACTTCATTCCTATAAGAGCTTCCCTTCTCCCCTCGCCATGTCTGGCAAAAAACCCGCAATTCTCTTTGAAAGATCCAGCCAGAGCTATTATATACGCCCTTCCATGGTCTATTGAAGCAATTGCCCCCTGTCCCTCACCATCCCGACTTCGCCGTACCTCTTCGAGGCTTACAAGAACTTCGCAGTCGCAAGTGTCGTCGAGCTCGAGTCTCCGCCCGTGAGACCTCGTCCCCATCCTCGTTACCGCCGCCGTCTCTGTCTGCGGCTGTAATTAAGGCTACTGCTTTTCGTCTTTCTCTATTCTTTTGCGCCGGCATCTGCTGTCCATTGAATATCCGGCTCAAAATGCCACTCATCAATGGAGTGAAGATGGCTTGGTAAGACACAGTATCCATTGATCGCATTCCAACCATGCTAATATTCGTCTAGTCCGCCGTGCATTCGAGGTCATCGATCATCAAAATGCACACATGGAGCCGAACGGATAATGGTTCAAGTCAAAAAGCCTGGAAGGCCATTGAGCGCCTGTCCTCACCTGAACCGCGCACTGTGTGGATGCTCGAGCATTGCCGCAGCAATCCCTGTGAACCGAAGGTGCCGGTGTGACTCCACTGTCAACGCAGCAATCCCTCAAAACCAATGCAGCTGCGGTTCGAGCCCAAAATTGACCGCAGATTTGGCTCCTGATATCCCCCCCCCTCTCAAAGTGCGACCTCTACCATCAGCAATACCAGATATTCCTTTCCCAACAAGGGTATCTTTCAGAGTAGAAAGGCCTTCAGCAAGGCCATCAAGCAAAAACCGGTCCTACAGTCTCAGTAACCTCGACAGGACAGATCCTAGCAGTGTCAATTGGGTACCATCTCGTCGATCACGACAGCAGCAACAGCAGCAACAGCTGATGTCTGCACCTCCCACCGCGTACAACAATTATATTCCGCAGCCACATATTAATGGACATACATCTTTTCTTCCCCCGAATATTACTCCCGGCGCCGGGCATGGTGCGAACCATGAATCGCAACTCAACCCAGGGAATTATCTACCCTTGAATGGCGCGAATACTGGCAGAAATGGTTATTGCATACCTACTCCGCCTCTAAACCAGGGTTTCTCGCCAACTATGGAACAACCTGGGCTATCTTATGATTTGCAAAATACTTTACACAATACGAGTTATCCAGTGTCTTCTTCTACATACTCTCCAGCCACGGCTGGCTTGATACAGCCTCCTAATCTGTCGGAGTATAACTTCATATCCTCAGAAGGCCTCCCGACCATGCCAACAATGTACGTCGACGACTTGGAGCAACCGAGTAACGAATATCTATCTCACCTCGAATCTCTCGACCTGTCACGATTTCGCCCACACGTCGAGCCCGCACCTAATAGCATATCCTCAAGACATAGCTCAGATGAGCAACCACAAGAAATGACACACTGGGTAGACTCAATCCAGTCAAATATGCTCAGTCAACCTTTGCACCACAACGACGAGGCAAATATCTCAGAATTGTCAACTCCGTCAGATTCCCTTACTCGTTACAACAGCGGAAATCACTGTTCCTGCGGGCCGACCTGCGAATGCCTTGCTTGCCAAGTGCATCCCTACAACACAACTACAGCAGAGTATGTCCGCTCTACCTGGGATTTCGAAAGTCCAATTTCTGCAGGCGACACTAGTACTGTGGTTCCACTACCAAATGAAAATTCGGACTTTTCCAATGAGGATGAGGATGAGGATGAAGAATCCATGGCAAAATCTAAAAAGAGCATATCCAAGGAAAGGGTTCTTGCGCCAGAAAATTATTTCATGCTTATGGTGCCGAGCCACGCCACTAAAGATTGCTTGGGCGTGTCTGAGACCTGTGGCTGTGGTAAAAATTGTGCCTGCACGGGGTGTATAATTCATCGTAAGGATGATATGCACGAGCATGAAAATTAAGTATGAAATTACGAGGTCTCGGCCGCTACGCTAAAATCCAAGGGGCCCCGGCAGGCTCCGGGGCCCCTTGGATTTTAGCGGCACCTGTGACAGAACAGCCGGAGCATAAAAGTTACTACAATAGAGTACCAGGAGCTACGTGCATACACTATAACGAAATAAGAATGGAAGAATGTATGGAGTTCGGGGAATGGAGTTTTGAATTGAAATTTTGGAATGAAGTTTTGGAATGGAGCTTTTGGGGTCAGCACGGCACTCTAGTGCTGACTCAGGGCAACATGGGAAAGGCGATATATCTGGGGAAAGCACGGCACTCTAGTGCTAGCTCAGAGCAACATAAGAAAGGCGATATATCTGGGGAAAGCACGGCACTCTAGTGCTAGCCCAGAGCAACATAGAAAAGGCGATATATTTAGGGAAAGCACGGCACTCTAGTGCTAGCTCAGAGCAACATAAGAAAGGCTCAGGGCAACATAGGAAAAGCGATATATCTAGGGAAAGCACGGCACTCTAGTGCTGGCTCAGGGTAACATGGGAAAGGCGATATATCTGGGGAAAGCACGGCACTCTAGTGCTGGCTCAGGATATATTTGTTGCAGGCGCAGTCATCTCATACGAGAAGAGCATGCAAGCCGCAAGCGTGATGAATATGTGTGTTCATCCCAAAAGGCTAGAATAAAGGCCCCCTCAATAGATTACTTTGTAATAAAGATTGCGAGTTGTTTCTCTTGTTTAGTGTTAGAGCGCTCAATCATAGGATACATAGAAGTTAGACAATAAGAGTAAATTTCTTCGACACTGTACGGCTCTCCACACCTTTGGGCCCTGACTGCTTTTGTCCAGATTTACATCCATGCTTTAATCGTTACTACTTGGTACTATATTACCATACCACACAGATCGGTGGTGTTTCTTTAGATCTTGAAAGCATGGTTTCTGGGCTCGTATGTTCACCTCATCACCTTACTTCAAAACTCACCCAGAGAAAGTAAGAGGACCTCCCCAGCGGATTCCTATTCAGACACTACCACTGCGCGACGTGCTACCAGATACTGGACGACAATCTCAAACCAGACATGCTTTCCCTTGTAGCGACTCATGTCCCCGTCCCAGCTCGCAGCAGTCTTGATCAGGGCCTCGAGCTCGGGTACCGAGAGGCAAACGAGGGGGACAAGGTACGTGCGGACGGAGAACAGGATGTTCTTTCTGCCCGTCTTGGCCGTCGTGAGTGGGAGAGGGATGAAGGTCTGGCGTTCACGGCGGACGTGGATGTCCTCGATCCGGAGAGCGGGCGTGGATGGGGTCTGGGTTGCTGGGAGATCACTGCTGGAGCTGGACGGCCTGAGGGTTGGGAGAGCTTCTGATTGGAAAAGGTCGGTGTTTGTTTGCACAAAGAGCGAGAGGCGCTCCATGGCTGAAGATGTAGAAAGATGGTCGAAGTACCTGTCTTGCGGCGTTAGCCTGACATCGATATGGCTTAGTCTCCTTGTATGCAGGGAAGACGGAAAGTAGCCATGGTAGGCGATTAACAGGGTGCGAGGGAGGGAGAAGAGTGCGATCTAACCGATTAACTGAGCAGCCCAGGTTACTCTGCCAGCCAGGGACCGGTGCATGGAGCTCCTTCATAGTGCCTCCGATACGGTCCTGCATCCTCCACCCAGCCGGGAATAGCGTCGCGCTCGCATTGAGGCGATACTCGCCACTCTCGTCCCTAGTCAGGACGCTCAAGTCCTCCATCGCAAGTCTCACTGCCGTTTCCAAGGGGCACTGGTTATTGACAAGAGGAAACGATTCTCCCGTCAGCTGGTTGCTAATCATGCGTTTATGGGCCCAGCCAGTTATGGAGAAGGCATCCGGGTAACGAGAGGTCAAGAAGGTAGTCACCGCTATGAAGACTTCCTGGCAGGCCAGCTCGGTGCCAGGGAGGCACTGGAGGACGGCGCTGGGGTGGGAGAAGAGGAGGGAAGCACGGATGCGGTGCTCGGGCATGTAGAAAGAGTCCATAGTCAACCAATTTGCGTGGTCGAGATGCTTAAGGCCCATTGTCATATGAGGAGACGTCGCCGCCTTAAGTGGCGGCAGCACATATGGCCGTGCACCACTACTCATGGTGTCCTTGAGAACGGCCATGTAGGCATGATACTTTGCAGACTCTATAGCTTGAGACCGCAGGCCGTCAAATGCACGGCGGTGGAATAGAACGCTTTTGCGAATAGCAACGATGCCAAACGCGAGGAGAGCTGCCAGCAGAATGTCGCCGGAGAAGCATGGAATATTACGAAGTGCAAAGTGGTCTCGGCCGGGGAGGAGGACATGGCCGTCGAGGAAGCTCCGCACAAAGGCGGGTGGCGGAGAAAGCACCGCCTCATGGCCACCGGGGGGATACGAAGCCTCCATGGCGGCAGAAGAAGAGAATCGAGGTGTATTAGAAGGGCAGAGGTGTATTAGAAGGGCAGAGGGGTATTCCAACTATGCTGTGTGCAAAGTCCCCTTCTAACGGGGTCCGCAGAAGGAAGAGGGGTCAATATATATAATCACGAGCACACCTAGGGAGTTTGTAAAGCAGACCTCCATCTCTTCAAGACGTGCTTGCTCATGGGCCACGGAGGAAGCAACAGCTCGAGGGGGAAGGGGGCTGGCAGACACCACGCCATTGGTGTCTCCAGGCCGGGGGACAAGAGACAGCCTAGACAGCAGCAATTGAGTACGAAGGTAGCACCTGCCCAAGTGCGGCGTGAGGGGCTGCCTGAGGGCGGCGTGAGGACGGCTGGTTCGGGTCTGGGTCCGGGTCCGGGTCCGGGTCCAGGCCGACAGGAGCGATAGGAGCGACTCTGTTTCTTTCCCTTTTCGGCCGAGCGAGGCTGCCGCTCGGCACAGGGCCCAGCGCGCCCCGGCCACCAGCTGTCAGCTTGTACGACCTGATGTATGTCAGGCCAGGAAGCAGGCGGGGGGTCGTTGAGGCCGGCTGCAGAAGACGCAGTAGGCGCAGTAGGCGCAGGAGATGCTGGAGATGCAGGAGATGCTGGAGAGGCTGGAGATGCTGGAGATGCAGAACTCACAGACAAGCTGGCCCAGCTGGCATCAACGTGCTGCTCCGGATACAGACCAGGCCAGGCCAGACCAACCAGAAGAAGGGCGCGAGAGGGAAGGACGATGAGTAAGGAACAGGAAAGACGAAAGACGAAAGACGCTGGACGATGGACAGAGCACGGGACAACGAACACGGGACACGGGACCCGGGACCCGGAACAAGATATAGCAAACACAGGCCATTGGACAGTAGCAGTGGACAGTGAGCGGGTGGGCACTAGACACAAGATACTAGACGCTGACCAAGGTAGCTAGCTACATTAGGAAGGGTAGGGAGGGTCGAGGGGGGAGGTAGACAAGGCAGGGAGATGCCTTGCTGTCCAGGCACGACACTGGCCAGGCACTACCTTGGGCTGCCTTGGGCTGCCTTGGGTGCCTTGGGTGCCTTGGACACGGCCGGTGGTCGGTCCAGCAGACGACGCCAGCAGACGACGCCAGCAAGAAAAACCGCCTCAGCGCTGCCAGAGGGTAACTAAACCACCGCGGCACATCCAGCGCTGGACTTGCCGCCTTGGGGCGTTTGAGGAGTCCCGAAGCAGGTGCGGCTCTTGGGGCAGGGCCCAGGCTGGCAGTGGCAGTTGCAGTGGCAGTTGCAGTTGAGGATCGTGCCAATTGCAATTGCAGCAGGTCCGGTTGGGCCAGACGGATGCACGGATGCACGGAAGCAGGATGCAGGATGCAGGATGCAGAAAAGCATGAAGCATGAAGCGGGCAGCTGGCAGCTGGCAACTGGAGGGGCGAAGCTCAAAGCTCAAAGCTCAAAGCTGGAAGCTGGAAGCTGGAAGCTGGGAGGTGGGAGGTGGAAGGAGCTCTGGTACTGTGCAGTGCAGTGCAGAGCAGCGGACGCTGGAGGCCGGACGCTGCAGGCGTGGAAGCGAACACCATATTCATCGCGGTAAGCGCGCAGCCAGCCCACGCGGGTCGAGGCCCTTGCGTGCCCGGGGTGCTGGGCCTAGTGGCGATCCGGGGCCTGTGGCAGCGGACGCGGGCGCCGGCGATTGGCTGCGGCCAGAAGCTCGAGCGAATCCCCCATCGTCCTCCGTCCTCCGTCCTCCGTCCTCGTCCTCGTCCTCCATCACGGGCTGAGCTGCTCCTGTACGGCAAGGTCGGGCCATCGTATGTACAGTATCGTATGTAGTGTCGCCATAGTGTGAAACCGAGCACCCTGCGCATCATCAAGGCCCGCATCTGGCGTGCATCTCGCGCATCTCGCGCATCTGGCGCATCTGGCACATCTCCATGTCTCCATGTCTCCATGTCTCCATGCCTCCATGCCTCCATGCCTCCATGCCTCCAACCTCCAGCTTTCACTGCTGGGTCCGCAAAGCAGCCGTTGCAGACAGCACCGTGCAACAGCAACACCGTGCACCATCGTGCATGTCCTCCCAGTCCTGCGTACTCCATACGTTCTTGGGTGGGGCGCCGGACGGCGGCTTCGAGGACGTGCTGAGCTCCTACGGCCACTTCGCCCCTACAGAGGATAGTACACAGGCCCTACGGGTTCTCAAAGTGGCCACTGGCCCGCACCTTCATCTCCATCTGCATCCATCCCGGACTACGAGAGCAGGTCTTCAGGTACCGCAGTGCATTCGAGTTACTAATCTCTTCCACGCTTTGTGCTTCATGCTACATGCTTCATGCTACCGTTTTCATGCTACACATGGCTTCCGTTGATGCCGATCCCCGTGTCTGCACATGTGGCGACGGATGATTACTTGAATGGAGGCTGTCCATGGCTTTGGATTGTCCGACTACCTACTGACTGCCCTGCCCGCCTATAGCAACCGTCCTCATCCTTCATATCGCTTGGGCCCTTCTCCGGAATTAGCATGGTCCACGTGCATCCTCAGTGCATCCTCGGTGCATCCTCTCCTTACAAAGGCCATGCATCCTTATCTCGACCACTACTGTGTCAGCCAGCATGGTCTTCAATATACTTTACGCAGTTTGTAACACCTTGACGCGATACTGATTCGTATTTCGGCTACCAACGTTTCTGATCTCCACTCTTGGCGCTGAAGTCTCCGCCACGTCTCTCGCTCTCCACGCGAGAATCGAACGCTTTCTGCGCTTCCACTTTGGCCAGCTGCTTGTCTTCATCCGTGTTCGAAAATGCATACTCGTCCCCGCCTGGTGCTGCTTCCCGAGGTGCTTGTTGATTCCTGGTCCATGCACTCGGCCCCGTGGATGCTGCTTGTGGCCCCCGTCCCGTTGGCCAGCTGGAGCCACGAGTTCCCGCAGGCTGTGTGCTTGCTTGTCGGCGAATTCGCTCCCATGCAGAACCTCCCGACGATGCAGATTTTTCTGGGCCACTTCCCGCGGTTGGCGAAGCATCATCAAACTCTTCATCAAAATATTGGGGTTGTCGCTCCATGTGGAAGGTGTCCGCGCTGCTTTCTACAGGACCCGTTCTAGTCTCTGATGTTTGCCGCAAGTCTCGCGATTTTATATTTTGACTACTCGTGGCCTCGTCTGCATCCCTTTCCATTGAACTGTAATCCTCTGTATCACTGTAGGCTTCGCTTGTAGGACTTGCATCATCGCCGATCTCTGTTCTGCGGCCCTTCCACGGCGTAGAAGAGGTCTTCTGCTGCCCGCCATCAACCTTATCTGGCTGTTCAGGCTGGTTTTGTAGCTTTCCCCGAGCTGTCTGTGCCGACTTTCTGATTGCTTCCACATATGCCTTCAACCTCCGATCCGTCATCTCTCCTACCGATGCAACGCTCATGCCGTAGCTTCCGAAGACCATTTGCCCGAGAAAGTTGCCCACAATACCATATGCAAGAAATCTCGAGGCATGCCATGCCATTGCTGCTCTTGCTCCAGTCAAAAGCTTCAGTTTAGCTGACGGGTAGACCTGGGTCTTGAAAGATTCGAGGTTTGGCTGATAGAAGGGAAAACGGTAAGTCGGGATGGTAGTGTATGCTCTCCACCAAGCCCCAGCAAGACCGAGAGGGCCACCGTAAGACGTGATGGATATCTGTTTTGCTGTCCAGTATGCAATTGCGCTAGCCTCATCTTCTGTGGGTTGTCTTCGGAGCAGCTTTACTGCGGCACGTATTCGCAAGTCGACCATCTTAGCCAAGAAGGCATTGTTATAGCCAAACAGACGACCAACTACTGGGATTGGCTTTGGAAGCTTAGATCCATCTATTATCATAGTCGGAGCTTTCGTGGACGAGAAAGTGGATGAAGAATAAGGGTCGTCGTCGGATGTCGGGGCGGTGTCAGAACCAAAGTCGTCTGATTCGATCGCGGGCGCATTTTCGAGAACCATTGTGTCGTGCCTCACTTTTGAAAAGCACTGAAGGACAGTGTGGTCTACAGAGTCCAGATTGTGTAAACAAGCCTCTTGAGCTTTGTTGATTATCGGTGTCGTGGAAGGTTGGAGTTGCTGAGAGCTTTGGCGAGCTACCGTACCGTACATGCTACGCTTAACCACTGACGTCGGTTGATCCGCGATCCCTCAATCGCGGGCCATAAATGCGACCGTGCACCCACCCAAATCACATCCAGCCTGGTCTGGCAGTACAGAGAAAGAAAAGGATTTCCACGGGTTATTCCTCCAAAACACATCCAATCTACACTCAATGGCATGTCGCCAGAAGTTGTCTGAGTACGGCTGCCTTTAGGCCACTCCCCACCATTTCCCACGGCTTCTCCAATAAACTTTATCCAGACATCCGCTCCGAGCTGTCAACGACACCTAAGCTGTAGTCGCTGCATCACGTGCCTAGAGGCATATATAAAGTGAAGGTAGGGCCAAGAGCAGTCTATCCATTCACAACAAGTCTCTCGTATCTCCTTGCTCTTTATCGATTGGCCGTGCATCCACGTTAGGGAACCCTCGTTAGGGAACGACGGGGTCTTCCCAAGCCTCTGAGGCGGGGATGCTTCCCCCACACTCCTGAAGCTCTTTAACTTCCCCGGCGTCGAGCATCTCCAATATCCCGATTACCGAGTCTTTTCTTAGCTGTACCTGACTATACTGGGCCAATACGTTGGGCACTGATCACTCACATTGCAGCATCGGGGGGTTGAGTGGTGTAGGACATATGTGACAGCATATTGCCCAACCAGTAGAAGCAGGCATCTCTAGACATTGGGCAGCTCCTTGCCGTGCGACGCGAGGTCATCAGGAGACCTCCACAAGCCCTCCCTAAGACATCCCTAAGGCCTCAGTAGATGCTCAGCAGAGAGGCAAGTCTCAGTTGCGGCGCTGATTGAAACACGAACTGAGCTGATCTGCGAACAATGGGGTGTACGGGCAGCTCGTCTGCTGCTGCCACGTTGCTTGCGCCTGAATGGCCGCAGTTTTGCGGCCTGTATTTGGCAGCTCTCCGCTCTCACATGGCATCACAAATGGGAATGAAGCACCACAATACCTCCTTAAATGTGGCTCCTGGTGCATATTGGGCAACGAACACGCGTGGATTAGGCCGCCATCAAATTGTCTTACTCCGATAACAACATTACGGGATGCTCGTGGCTTGTAAGACGGCTATGACCCCGCACACCTGTCAGCTATATAGCACCATCTGAGTCCCCAATCATCGCTCAGCAGCAGCATTGTCCAACCGCATCAATGTCTTCATACCACTTCTTTGGCAGCATGTCTAAGAAAGAAAAGCAGTACGCCAATACGCGTGCCCGCCGTGACGTTGTCGTCCATGGACAACACGGCAAAAGACGGAAGAAGGACACAGACACTGAGTCCGTATCCTCGGCGTCGAGCACAGTCGTCACACCACCACCGCCCCCACCTGAGCCTCCTAAAGCCCAATGCCCTATGAGGCCGTATCTTGAGATGATGTTTGATCCTGAAGAAGAGGATTCCGAAGATGAAGCAGCAGATGATGGCAAGCAGAAATTGAAGAAAAAGAAGAAAGCGCTATGTCCGTTAAGGAGAGTGAAGCTGTCGCATACGCTTTTTCTTTGCATTTTTATCTCTCTGAATATGTGTCTCGTTACCGGCACGCTTCTCATCACCGGAGTGTGCAGGTTACTCGATCTATTATGGGAGTTTGTGAAAAGTTGCAAGACAGATCAGACTGCTGTTAGAGTGATCCAGGCAGCTTCAGCTGCCTCAATTTCAGCACCGAAGCAAAAAAGAAATCCTGCCAAGGACCGGTCAGTTGAGGGATCTACAGATTCCCCAAAATCAACGCCCATCAAAGAGCGTCGGAATTCTAACGGTTCAATAACACCATCTCTTGACTAAGGTCGCAAACGATTCGCTTTCCGCCGTATTTTTTTTCGCCAGCAAACGGTTTAGTCTTTCTCTACTTAACCAAGTTTACAGCCTCTCATACTCATCCATATATCAAACCCAGAATCCAATATTTGCATTAGAAGCTTTACCACCAGAGCGAGCGTGGAGGAGCAAGCCAAGGGAATCCCGGAAAATATTTCCAAAGTCGGTTAACGGAGATACTGTCGACGACTGAGAAGGCCATTGTCGCACTAGGCGGAGATAGAGTTAATATCTCGCTGTCTTGCATATGTATAATATGCTGAATAATATATGACTGTGGCAGAAGAGTGATAAGAGTCCCCAAAGAACGGCTTAGGTACGCCTAGACGGAAATCGAGATGAAACATCCCTCCCGGGTAAGCGTTCATGCTCAATTCGGTGATGGATCCGAGAAATTTCTCTGGCATAATCGCAGCAACGTGTTTTGCCTAAACCAACACTTTGAAGTCAACGGTGACGGAACTTTCGTCTCAGATCATCCGGAGATGCTCCATTCGAAATGAACTCAAGGACGTAGAAACAGGAGCTACGCCGTTCACGTATCAGTCGGCAGGCTCCTCCTGTTTCAATCTACTTCGTGATTACAACATCCCTTTACTTGTCAATCTCTGCGATCGGCTAGCCAATATTTACCTACTTCTGGCTATCAATCTCCTTAAAGCCTTTGAAGCTCCCGCAACATACATAATTCGAGCACTCGATCAAGTGGCCAGCCACAAACGCATTCGATAACTTCTTCGCCTACTCTCTGTTCCAACGATATCACTATATCGCGGCCCCTATCATACATAGGACTTACATTCGAAACTCTCCCACACACAACGATATCTACTCCATGGTCGAACGTCGCAGCAACCCCTAATCTACCCAAATATGCTTATGCTATGATCAGCTAAGACGGCGGATCAAGCAAAATTTCATCTGTTCAGATGTCCTTAAACTTCTCTCCCTTAATACACTATCTCATTCGATTCGTGCGATATTTAACTTCAACCCTATTTTCTCAGCCACATTCACTATGTCTTATGAAGCAACTTCATATCAGATTCTCCGGCGTTGACGGCAGCTTCCATGCTATTCCGGGCGATTTACCCCAGAGCTAGCGAAAGAGCTTCTAGAAAGCTGCTTTCATATGCTAGTACGCGTGTGCGCCCCAGTCAAGAGGTCATGCTTGCTTCGGACATCTAGTCTTCGATATTTTTCTACGAGCGTGGTGAAAGCCTAAAGACGATCAGAAGCGGGCTAGATGCACCTAATAATTGTTAGTATTACATGTATGAATTATACGAGTGCATTGGTTGTATAGCAGTAGGAGAGCGTTTGGCTACCCGTGTAGGGAGTACAGTACCTGCTATGCGGATTGGGCGGCGGCTTTGATTCATGTTGTCTGTCATTGTGGGTTTTCAGATGCTGTCACGATATACAATGAGGTTTATGAAAACATTATTATTTCAACTGGACGCATGCTCTGTGTATATGTATAGCCACAGAACCTGGGGTAGTGCAGATCACTACCGGTAGGTGCCTGTTGGAGACTGCGGGGTAGAAGCCCTTCTACCTCGCACGTCTCGATAGCCATGGGGCGGTTCAAGAATAGGTTCTACGTCATAAATGAGGCAGTAACCCTCACCATGAACGAGCCAGATCTTTTCTTTTCCCTTTTGACCCCGTTTCCAGCTCCAGGGAGTTAATTCGAAAAGACCATCCCCCTTTTCGTAGGGGTTAGTGTGCCTATTCAGGCGTAACGCTTCGTCTACCGACCGCACAGTTCCTCGGGGAATTTTAGCTATTTAGATTGCTTCATATCCGGGGATTTCCGCTCGGCGCAACGTTTTGCCGAGAGATTGTCGGTTAACGTGATTCTTTTGAGGCGAGGTGGCCATCTGGTAGAGCGGCTCGGGCGACTATTTCTTGTTCACGACACTCATCCACGCTTCTTCGAGCGCATCCTCCGCGATCCTTAAAAGAAGAACCCATTCTTCCCTTTCCGAAGCTGTGCAATTATCCCGCGCCAATCCTTAGCCATGGCAGATCAAGTGCAGAAAATCCTCGAGGTGCCTCGCGTGTTCTTCGAAGATGGCATGCAATTCATCTCCAGAAGCCAAAAGCGTAAGTCTTTCCAAGAGTCGATACTGTTGAGGGGCTAGAGCGCTAATACAGGTTTAACTACAGCCGATAGGAAGGAGTTCTTGAAGATTTCCCAGGCCGTAGGTGTGGGCTTCCTCGTCATGGGTGCTGTTGGCTTCGTTGTAAAACTCAGTACGGTCTCCCTTCTCCCACACGATTGAAAGGACATCAGCTCACCCCATAATAGTCCATATTCCATTGAACAGCATCCTCGTCGGTGCCGCATAAGCGATCGGTCTCGATGTGCGGTGGTGTAGAAGTATGGGCGAGCAGCCAGGATAGGAGCCAACTCGCAAGTTACAATTGTCAAAATGAGCGGAGAATTCGTGTTAGGAGTTTCTTGGAAGCACGACCTGTTGGGTCAGTTCATGGGCGTGAGGGTTTAGCGGCCTTCGGTGGACGTAGGAGGCAGGCAATATATCCACCTAGTTTTAGATACAGGCTAACACCTGCTTCAATTGCATCAAAGTTCTCTTGGCTAAATCGGCGGAGCACTGGAAGGAACCCTTATTATGCATAGATATATTGACATATTTTCAAGTCCACGATTTTCTGCCCATCAGAGGTGAACTGGTAGCAATTTTGACATCAAAGATCTCAGCGTTGAAGATGCCATTCGAATATACCGTTATCGAAAACTCCGATCTCAGAGACTTGAACTTTGGAGGTCCTAGGAGATTTTGGATACTGCCTTTAGCTGTATTTTCGTTTGGCTTTCACCTCTAAACGTTACAGGCTACATGGCCGGTTCCATGGAACCTGTACTTCGTCGACGACTGTTTCACTGTCTTCACTGTTGACAGTATTGATTCAATGATCCCTCGCACTTAACAATGTTGAATCCACAGATAAGTAGTGCTTTTACATGGTATACGGAAATAGATGGAGTCTGTATATACACAAAACGCCACAAGATGCCCCAATTGCCAAAAAGAACTAGCCCAATCTCTTCCGCTAACTCTCTAACTTTGTATTCTTCTGGTCATCCCGACGCTGTTTCGGTCCAGGATAAACATGGCGCATGCACCATTTGGAGAGCTTTCGCACTTCCGTGTCAAGCACTTCCGTTATTACCACAAGCCAGCGTCCGAAAATGAATGTAGCTAAGAAGGAAATGGCCATCACAACTGCAAAGCATACCCAGTATGTCGTCACCGTATACCTGCCTTCCAACTCTTGGATTTGAACTGAAAAGTATCCCGTCATGAGACTGACTGGCAAGAATAGGACGCCGAGTTTTGAAAGAAGGGTTGCGCTGTAGCTCAACTTTGCCGTTGCCTGGGAGTCTTTTTGGGCCGTGATATTGAAATTCTGGCAGAGTTAGTATTTCCTACGTGACAGTGTACCATTCGTCTACATACGGTTTGAATCAGAGCATCTATTTCTGATATTGCCTCCTTGATCGAGCTCAGCACAAGAAGCTTAATGCGATCGCCCAGGCGCTCGAAACGTTCTCGGGCCGTGAGGGCGATGCGTATTCGTTTGCTTGACCGAGTCGAAACGGCAGGGTCGTCTAGTGAAGATGCAGTCTTGAATTCGAGAACTCGGTCGATTATATTCTTGTAACTCTCGTAAAGATGTTCACTTGCCCTCAAGTCTTTACCAATCTTGTAAAGTTCCTGAATAATAGCTGCATTTTGTCCAGCTGAAGTGCTTACTTTCCGATTCTGCATACTCTATGAGTTTCATGGTATCTTCAAGTCTGGTTTATTAACTTACAAGTCCATCAAGAATGGATCTGCTCTGCCGACCATGAGAATGGGTACAGTAGTTGGGATTATGAGGACTCACAAGATTTCCAATTCTTTCCTGTATTGACACAATCAGGCGGAATGTGGCGTGCCAGTCATCAAAGATATAGTAGAAAAGGTTGCTTGCACCTTCGGACCCTAGACTTTCTTGGGAGCCACCGTGTCGAAGAAGTTGACGAATCGATACCATCATAACGGAGCCTTCTTTCACAGATGCTTGTGTTGATAGTTGTCTCAATACAGTTAATGTGTGCTTGCGTACTGCACTAGTGTATTCTACATCGATGTTGTCGAGTCGAGGGTCTTCATGAAGTGATAGAACGGTAGCTATTTTGACTGGGGTCAGCGAGATATTAAAAACTGACGACATTCAACATACCATCATCACACAGTACCAGCCAGGACCACAGGCGCTCTTGCGAAGGGGGCTTCTTATTTTTTTCTATCGCCGTGAGAGTAGAAACCGGGTGTATCCAGTTAGCCCCTATGCAGAGAACTTGTGCAAGGTTAGTGCCTATCGTAAAAGCGTGGCCAAATTGACATACACTTTTCACCAATATCAAGGGACTGATAGTTGGTCAGATGGCTTGCGATAGTATAATGGTTCGTATCTTCAGGGCTGGAGGCAGCTTCCAATTGTGCGAGGTTCGCTTTTGCTACTAAACTATTCGCACGTTCGAGATCATTACTATCAGGCGCTTTCTCTATCTGACGATCAAAGCCAGTGTTCACGTCTATATCCCCCCTCTTAACTTGGGTCGGTGTTGAGCACATGATGGCAGTAAGACGAGGTGAAAAGCCATAATGTTTTGCAATCAGGCTCACAATGCCAGTTTGGACGTTTGGAGCCCATATGTTTCTACATACGTACTAATAAGCTTCATAAATGGGAATGTTCCCGCAAGTGACAAGACTTACATCCAACGGACTGGACGTTCAGGATTCCTTGGCTGCGCATCATCTTTGAGCAGCTCTTTAAAGGCAGCAAGTTCAAGATTCGAGGCAATGAAAGATTCCTTCTCTCCAAACTCAACTACAAAATTTCGGGCACGCCAATCCAGCATGCGGTTCTGTGCCCTTTCATACACGTCCTTAAGGTCGTAATTCTCGAAGGCATTGGCGCTTGCCATGATGGCAGCATATAGCTGATGGAAGAGGGTTGTCGAGGGGTAGTCATCATTATTATATGGCTATGCGGCCTTTGGGGGCTGTCATGCATGCGAGGAGGCTGAGCGCTGAGCGCTGAACGGGGGACAGGAATTGGCTCGTGTCGCTGAAACAATAGATGCTCGCGACGGCACGGGGGGTTACCGCGTGCCCGCAAAGCTTTGATGATCAGCACAGGTCATTTGAGCAACAGTAAACACCGAGCTTTTAAACTGTAATATAAAGGCATCGTCTATATACACACCGCACGCCATGAAAATCTACAACCAGAATTTCTCCTTGTCTGGATCCTGGCTACAAATTTCTCTGACGCTAACGACGGTACCGTGCAAGCTGGAGCTGGACCGAACCAGCTCGCTGAAATTTGTTTGATAATCCCCGTTCAGGCTACAACCAGCTGTCCTGTATGGTATGCGGTCGTCGGAAGAGTGTTGCAGGGCGTGTAAACGTGATCAACAGCCTTGCGAGCTATTCCAAGGTGGCTGCATCGTACAAAGTCATACACGTACTTCATGACGAAGATGCAATTAGAAAGCACCTCAGCGGCTATAAGGCATTCCGGCTGGTCAAGGACATCAATGTATATCTACAGAGCCGCGGTACAAGGTGGACAAACACGGAGATGTGCTTCTACAGAGACATCTTCAAGGATATTTTGTAATTGTGTCATTTCTATCTTACCCGCAACTTGCAAGAGCATTTCCACAAGTCAAGCATAGCAACCAGAACATAGCCCCCTCATACACTTGCCAAGGTGTCGCCTATGGAAAGAATATCGTCGAGCATGCATCGTACATCAATGTTGGTATTGAGACTTCTATTCTCTGACAAGGGCAGATTATGCTGCAAAAGTCGTCTTGCAACAAACTCCGCGTCCTCCAAGTCTGCAGCTTCATCCTCGGATATCTTCGCACAGGCTGCCACCAGATCTTCACCACGAGCGGATAGAATAATTAACCCCTCAGCTCTCTCCACTATTGCTGGATCGATACCATTCATTGCCGCGCAGAACGTTCCAAAACTCGATATACTTCTGCCAGGAACAAAGTTGTACAGATAGGTGACCTGATCTTCAATCTTATTCGTCTCGTTATCTACTCGAACTTCCATGTGGCCAAAGATCAGCTCAGGACGCTCCATAAGATATCCACTTTCGAATATCTCATGGAAATGTGTCGCTCCAAGAACCTTGGGTCGTTCATCCCCAAGGCTAAGAAAGTACTCGAAGGTACCACAAGCCAGGCCAGCGCCATCTGATGAATTGGTGCCTTTGCCGAACTCATCAATGACGACGAGACTTCGTCTCGTTGCAAGCGTTATTGCTAAGGAAACCTGTTGAAGATCGATCATGAATGCGCTTTGAGTCCGTGAAATGCTCTCTCTGGTTGCGATTCTGGTTAATATCTTATCTGTCAAACCAATGGTAGCACTTTCTGCTGGCACAAAGCTTCCGATATGCGCAAGATATACAATCAGGGCAATCTGTTTGAGATAAACACTTTTTCCGGAGAAGTTGGGCCCAGTCATCATTAGGAGACTTGGGCCTTTTTTGCCATCATGAAATGATGATTCAGTGTTGTCCTGTCTAGATCCATGCCCACCTTGGAGGAAGGTGTCGTTTGCAACATATGATGCGACTGTTAGTTCTTGAAGTGGATGCCGACCACCTTCAATGCGAATCACATTCTCCGTTGTCATGCGGGGCGGCACAAATTCATGCTTCTGTGCCCCCTGTGCAAGAGCAACAAGGCTATCCAAATCGCCGCATACGTCCGATGCTATGATGAGGATCTTTTCATATTCCAGGACTCTTACAGCCAAGGCGTGTATGATCTCGATCTCCTTGTCTAGTTCTAGTCAGCTCCTAGAACCCAATTGAATATTTGTTACACATGCCACAAATCATTCCATACATGTCACCGAAATATGCGTCCATCTCTTTCATACGCCTATTCTTATAGTACCCCATGTCTTCAGTACAAAACATTCTCTCCCAAATATCGTTTTCAATACCTTCACCTTCATATTTTCCCTTGCCAGACTCCAGATCCAGCGGGACAACCGTCAAAAACCCCAACTGTGGAAAGAAGATACAATTTTCGACGTAGTGCCTAGCCCATTCTGGTAGATCATCTGATAAACGTGTTGCTACCTTTGTCAAGAGATCATCCATGCCGTCATATGTGCGTCTAAGGCCGTCGAGCTCGTCGTCTACTCCATGAATGACAGCTGTACGATGTTGAGCTGCGGATAGTTGAAAATCGACTGTTTCTGTAATTATCTGTCCAATTTGTCGTAATTCAAAGGGCGGCAACGCTTCGAGGAGCTGAATTGAGTGAGTAGGGTAATCATTTCGTGGCATGAGTATATTACCTGGCTTACGATGGCTAGACCTCGAGCGCCGGTAAGCTCACGTACAGCCTCAGCGATTTTGAGCGTGTAAAATGTAAATTGCTGAAGACTTCCCCAGACTCCTCGTTCTATTGCTTTCCCCCGAGTAGAAGTACCACTAATGCCTTTTTGTAAGTGAATCATCACTGTTCGAATATTCTTTATTTTTTTTAAGCTTTTGACCATCATCTCCAAGACAGAACTGTTGTCTGGGCGCAGAAGAATCTTGATTGTGTGTTGACGTTCCTCAATAACCGCCAGGTCTAAGCTTGGTCTAAGAAAGATTTGTCGAAGCTTTTGCTTGCCTTGAGGAGTATAAGCCATATGGTGAAAAAGTCCATAAACGGATAAACTCTCCTTTGCCCCAGAGGATGACTTAGTGGGCCCCTGCATATGTGAATTTGGATGAAACTCAGACTGTAGGATCTGTAAAGATGCCAAAGTATCTGCGTTAACAAACATCATATCACGAAGACTAAACATCTCAATAGCCCTGACACGAAAATCTACTAGAGCTTCTTTGTCTCCCGGGAGGTACTCAATTGTCTTCCTCCGTTGAAGATAGCTTAGGACAGCCCCAGCGCATCCGATCTAAACTTAAGTCAGCCATAATTACAATTAGTTTCACGGCACAATTGCATACAGTAACATTGCTATCAAGGTCCATCCAACCACCAAGTCTCATCAATCTTCCCTGGCGCCCAGCCGTCGCAGATATGCCGGGATCTGTTGTATTGGTGGCATCCCCGAGATAATCGGCATCAGGAGTATTAAAGATGATTTGCGGACCATAGGCGGAACTGATATTAAGGTTGATCAGCTTGTTTTTCGCAGCTTCGAAATGGAACTCTTTAGACGGACGTAGGTCGAGGACATAGGATCCAGAGAGGTTATCTGTATCACACTTAAATCAGAACGACTCTCTCGGACGAAACAATCATGGGTTTCATAGCTACCATTATTGCCATTCGCTCCCCTAGCTTCTTTGCTCAAGTGATCTTCGAGTAGCTCGTCAGCTCTACTGCTGATAATCAGAACTGTCGCCTGAGCGTGGAGTTTAAGCGTATCAATTATATCAAGCCCTGCAAGTTTAATATCCTCCATTAAGCAAAGTTTCTCTTCCCTGGCAATATAATAAGCACATCCAACAGTTCCTCTCTCCCTCATATCGATAGCCATAATGACCTCATTCAAGGCGTCAGCATCCTCACGTCTTTGAATATCCGTCTCACTCTCAGTAGGATCGTAGTTTTCACTGCCCTGGGACCTCGTAGGAGATATGATGTTGACATCTGAAGTAGGTGAACGTAGAGAGACCCCTTTCTGCGTCGATGGGGCAGAGGATGAGACGCGGACGACACATGGTGTCAGAGATTCCAACGAGGAGGGCCTAGACCTATCCACATCCTCAGTGACCGTTATTGAGCTAGGAATTGGCGTTTGAAAGCCAGGAGATGACGTTCCCATTGCAGTGTTTCGGTCATTTCGATGGGATGTCAACGTTGACCGTTTGACAAAATGGGCCTTGCAAGATTCATTTGAACCATTACGCTGTCGTTTGTAAGCCATTCCCAGCTTATTTTTACTACTAGAAAATCCGGCAGACAAAATGAAATACGTGAGTGATGGAAAGAGCCACTTCTAACTTGTAGATTACTGGTAATAAAACATGCTTCTTCTGGAGACAAGCGAGAACTACTTCGCGGGGCATCGATGCAATGTGGCCTTTCAATATATCCATTAATAGGGAGAATATATTACAGGGACGCTGAAATATAATTTGTAGCATGAGTGTAACTGGAAGACTTGAATGTGACATGTGGCAGATCCAGATTAAAACTTCTTTAATCATATACAGATGATTACCTCCCTTCTAAGATATTCTTACATATAATCACCATACTGCACACTCCAATATCTAGCTTTTTGGGGCTGTCCTTGTCCCTCCACCTTCCCGCACCCACTCGGCGAATTCCCTTCTCTGCTTCCTGATGTCCACAAAACCTGGTCTGCTTTCCAAGATCCTGAATGGGTTTCCAACAAAGTCCTTTGCCACTTCGCCATCGCCATTCGTGAAGCCTTTCTCTCCTTCTCGCTCAATCTTGCCAGCCCATACCCGCCATTGTATAGGCCGTAGGTCCGGGGTGCCTAGGACGAGACCCAGGCAGATTGTGACGATAGCTACAAGAGTTTCGGCCGAGATGTCAATGGGTAGAGTTGTTATTACAGAGACAGATGAATGCGCCGATGTAGAAGACGAAGTTGCTGAAGTGACGCCTTGTAGTGCAGAGTGTTCGTGGGCAGAGTAGCAGCTGTTTGGACGAGATCCGTCAGCGATTGGGGGCTAGAATAGGGTTCTAGCAGGGTGAAGGCTTACGCGTGAGCAAGTAATAACAACCCGAAGCCGGTAAATGTTTTAGATAGCCAGGTCATTTTTGATGCTATGTGCTTTGCGTGGAGTGGAAGACGTTGGGGTGATTCATCGTTGGTGGTGCTTTTTAGGTGTCGCTTCTAAAGCTTCACTTAGCGCCGTGGCAATCATTAAGTGCATGGATGCCTTCTTTTACATCATTTAAATGTCACAATCAATAAGCACAAAACTGAATGTTTACTTTCGCGATCATATTTTTATTCCATTTCTATCACTACTGTGTTATCATCATGTCATGATTGTGATCATGTGCCCACGTGACAAATTCCTGGAGAAGCCAGCAAAGAGTAATATCAAATCAAGAATTTAGACTGCAAATAAAAAGTGAGGAATCGTAAACAGTCTATAGTTTCTGCATGGCAACCTAAAAAATTTGTTAGCTTTCATGCTCAAATATTTCAAAGGCGATAGGTGCTTACAATGTCGGATGACTGAACAAACTCCTCGAACTCATCAGCAATCTCCTCTTGCAGATCATCAAGGCCAACCTTATCATCTTCAATAATCAAGTTGATCTGCAGCTTCTTGATACCGAAGCCAACAGTAACGAGTGTAGATGCACCCCAAACTAGACCATCCTTTTCAATGCTTCGTACAGATGCTTCCAGTGCCTTCATATCTGTCTCATCATCTGCAAGGTATTAGCATCTAAGTATCTTGATTTAGGTGTGATCATACCCCATGGCTTGACATCCATTGTGACAACGGATTTCGCCGCTGGCTTAGTCTTGCCCTCCTTCTTCTTCCTGTACTCGGCCAATCTCTCTTCTCTTATTCTTGCAGCCTCGGCATCTTCCTCTTCGTCATCACTACCGAACAAGTCGACGTCATCATCGTCTTCCTCAGCGGCCGGGGCCTTCGATGGGTTCAAAGTCGCTTGTGTCACCTCCGGGCCGTAGGTGCTGTATGCCTTAGAGGCATCACCGGGAAGCGTAGCAAAGTCGTCGGACCAAGACGAAATGTGTTTAAACCAACGCGCAGCGTGTGGGTATTTGGTGGCATCTGGCGCAGTCGAAATAGCCTTGAATGTGACAACATCAGCCTGGGAAGGAGAATATCTAGCATGCATGTCAGCATGAATGTTTCACAATTGCGCAGTATATTATGAGACGTCAAAATATATCCTATATGGTTCAGAGGTGCACTTGAATGCGTAGGTTTACTCGTCATTGTACGGTTCTTGAGGCCGCTCAGTAACACGGACCAATGTTGCTCATCATGTAAAAAGGGTGAAGGCAAGCTAGCTAAGGCAGAGAGCCCATCTAGCAGCGGTATAAAATCAAAAAGTCTTAAGAGAGTCTTCAACTACTTACCCGATGATGTATGAGCGGGTGGTCAACCAGCTGTTAAGCACTTAAAGGTGTCAGTTATGAGTCCTCAGAATTGTGCGAGGAAAGGTGGGGCTGTGTAGGAGAGATGGCAGGCTCTTGGAGTAACATACCATGGAGACCAGCATCTGATAGAAGATCGGCGAAACCCATTGTGATGTTTGAGTTTGGATGATGAAGTTATAAGAGAAGGTCAAAGAGGTTGAGTGTTTCGTGGGGATTGTGAAAATGCGATCGAAAGTCACTGTGGCCGCCTGGTGAAAAATAAATCGGGGCACTGCAGTAGAGCCGGGAGATGATCTAAGGCATCCAGGCAGAAATATAGACCATTTAGGCGAATACCTTTTACACAGAAACACTTAGAAAACTACATACCAATAGGAGCACTATATTTGCCCCACCTTGGACCTGTCTCTGTTATACTGCCTAATTGGTTTGCAAGCGCTGCAGCCCCAATTCTGCTACCAGGCTGCAAGGCAAAAACACATCGTCGCCAGCACGTGCAATTTCATGCTATAACTTGAGAGATTCGCACGGCATAACACAATCTATCTATATCTTCTTTCTATATTATAATGTCGCAATTGTGGATCACCTAACCGATTGGCTGCAACAAAGAAATGTCACGTGTGCTATTCCGTCTTATTCCCGGCTGGTCACTGCATCAGAATACCAAACCTCCCACTCTCGCCATGATGCGTGGCGAGAGTGGGAGGTTTGGTATTCTCTGAGCGAGTTATATTGCTTAGAGATAGGAATTACCAGAGGCGGTAAAGTAGCTTCAATCCGACCGACTTTTGAGTTTGCCGGCGGGCCGAGGCGAGCCTCGAGTTTACTCGTATACTAATTCTAGCTTCTACGAAGGGGACAGGTATTCCAGTTTTACACGTTATACATGGTATATATACATTTTTTATTAAAGCCATTTAACCAGTGAATTTCCAAACCCCCAACGAATTGGCCGCTCATGTTCTATAATACGACGATCGCGGATCATAATCCGATATATGTGCCTGTTGTTGTACCGTTCAAGGTTCTGCGGCAAGATTGAGACCCTCTCCATCCTCCTTCAATGTGACCACAGCAGTACTGCTGTTCCTAATATCCCCTTTAATGATCTTCTCTGCAAGTCTGTTGCCAAGTTCCTTTGAAATAAGCCTGTTTAGTGGACGCGCCCCATATCGTGGGTCATATCCTCGTTCAGCAAGCCAAAGTCGCACGTCATCTCCAACTTTCAAGTTGATTCTCCTATCATCAAGTCTCTGTTGGAGCTCCTTCAGACGAATGTCCACAATGTCCCGTAGTGCATTCAGTGAAAGTCGTTTAAAAATGACAAACTCGTCAATTCGGTTAAGAAACTCAGGCGGATAGTTTGAAGTCACGACATCCATAACAGCCTTACGGACGTCTGGATCAATCTCACCATTCTCCCCCTCTTTGTAAGGGTGATCGATGTTGGCACCAACAAGGATATCTGCACCAAGGTTTGATGTGAGAATGATGAGGGTGTTACGGAAGTCAACTTTATGACCTTGAGAATCTGTAAGATACCCTTCGTCAAGAACTTGTAATAATAAAGTTGACACATCTTTATGGGCCTAGAGATAGCTGTTAGCAATTATTCAACAGCAAACGAATTAGTTGGAAATTTACCTTCTCTATCTCATCAAAAAGTAAGACCGCATACGGCTTTCTCCGGACCGCTTCTGTCAACTGTCCAGCGTCCTCGTATCCTACATACCCAGCGGGACTTCCAATCAGTCTCGAAACAGTATGCTTCTCCTGGAACTCGCTCATATCAAAACGAACAACTGCTGTTTCAGTAGAGAAGAGGAAAGATGCTATTTTCTTTGCAAGCTCAGTCTTTCCCACACCCGTCGGTCCTAAGAAGAAGAATGATGCCAAGGGTCTATTCTCTCCGTTCAAACCAGCACGCTGCATACGAACTGCATTGGCAACAGCGACCAGAGCTTCGTCTTGACCTCTCACAGACTCTCGGAGTGTGTCTTCCATATGAAGGAGCTTCTCTGCATGACCCGAAGTCAGCTTCGATATTGGAATTCCGGTAATGCGTGAGACGATCGATGCTATATCATCGGCTGTAACAGCATCGTGTATAAGAGATCCCTCGGTAGAATCAGGTGTGGGTTCACCTTCCTTTGGGAGATTTTTCAACAAGTTTGGGATTACTGAGTATCGCAGTTCTCCTGCTCGGCCAAAGTTGTTCTCCCGCTGTGCCTGTTCCAGTTCAACTTTAGCCTTTTCAAGATCTTCTTTAGTCTTTTTAATCGCGTCAATCTCAGCGCGTTCCTTCTCCCATTTCTCCGTCAGTACAGCAGCTTCTCCTTGGTAATTCTTGAGATCGGCCTGAAGTTTCTCACGCCGCTCCTTGCTCGCAATATCTGTTTCCTTCCTTAAACTTTCGAGCTCTATCTGAACAGTCATGATCTTTTGATCCAGGCTCAATATATCGTCTGGTTTGCTCTCTTGTTGTAACCGTAAAGCGCTTGCTGCTTCGTCCATGAGATCTATGGCTTTATCAGGAAGGAAGCGATCCGTGATATACCGGTTGGAATATGTAGCAGCCGCGACAAGAGCGCCGTCTGTGATCCTAACACCGTGATGTACCTCATACTTTTCTTTGATACCACGAAGTATGCTAATTGTATCCTGTATTGTAGGCTCATTAACTAAGATGGGTTGGAATCGGCGGGCTAAGGCGGCGTCCTTTTCGATCATTCGATATTCATTCAGAGTCGTTGCACCACAGCACTGTAATTCGCCTCTGGACAATGCAGGTTTGAGTAGATTTGAGGCGTCGATAGACCCTTCCGCCTTGCCAAGACCTAGCAGTGTATGTAGCTCATCGACGAACAAAATAACACCCCCATGTGCATCAGAGACCTCTTTTAGGACTGCCTTTAGACGCTCCTCAAAATCTCCTCTAAACTTCGCACCAGCAATGAGTTGTCCCAAATCAAGAGAAATGACTTTTTTGTTCTTAATAGATTCTGGAACTTCATTTTTTACAATTCTTTGTGCCAGCCCCTCGATAACCGCAGTTTTTCCTGTGCCAGCGTTTCCGATTAGGACTGGGTTGTTTTTGGTTCTCCGGGATAGGATTTGAATGGTGCGGTGTATCTCGGCGTCTCTGCCAATGACCGGATCCAATTTTCCATCTTTTGCTCTTGCAGTGAGGTCAACACCGTATTGTTCTAAAGCCGATTTTTGTTCCCCATCGCCTCCCAGGTCCATTCGATGTGTACCGCCAGGAGGGTGTGGGCGTCCATTGGCATAATGTCGAACGGTGTTGAGTGGTAAGAAGTTTGTTCGAGGGACTTGTAGTTGTGTTGGTGGATTGCTATTGGCACTTAGGAGTCGCAGTTGTTTTATCGATGCTATTACTGCCGCATTGGTTTGTAGCCCGCTCCGTAAGTGAGTAATCGTAGAGCTAACGGGGGTCCTCAATAGTGGCGATGTGGTAGCGGCAATGCGCCGAGCAGGTAAATGAATCTTCGAGACCAGCATAATGTAAAAGAATACAGCTTGTCATAAATGATGCTGAGAATTGGGGGAATAGATGGGCATATTTACCTATAGATAAATTAGAGCAAGCCAACTTATGTGGTGTGATGTATCTGGTCGAAACATCTCGATTTCTCCAGAAGTACCTTTGAGCAAGACTTCAAGGCTACAGGGCCGGAAGCCTCGGTGGTTCGTGCACGTGATAAATTCATCACTATCATAGCTACCATTTCTAAAATCCCGAGGGCAATTTTTTCGTTTGTAAACTCTCTCAAGTCTTCGCTCTTCGTTGGATGAAAGGTTCCTACAAGTACATGAAAACTGGCTGTCAGTAGTCGATGAGAGCATTAAATCATATATGTAATAATATAATTATACTGAAAGTGAGAGCAAAGGATCCTATCAGTTATCGGTGGCAGGTTTCTCTTCAATTGCATCGAGCGCCTGTTACTTCTCTCCATCCGCTTCTGTAGTTGTGTAGTTGATGAGAGCATAACATATTTATAAGACGTCATTACTGGATGCCCTTGGGGGGGGGGGGGGGTTGATGTGACGCAAGATGAAAAAGCGATGGCAATGAAAGCTTTCACTATATGCCCACTCAAAGATGGCGTTTGAACGGTCATCTCTGAAGAAATTAGATATAGATTAAACCGGCAAATGACATTTTATGCACACGCTGTTACAACACAAAAGTCTTTGATGTGCAGATTAGATATTTGTTCTAGAGTAAAGTCGATTTTCATGTAAACTACCAAGCCTCACCCTTCATCTACTGTCTGCTTTTGTACCATGCCAAGCACAAGGAAGATGCATGGCCAGTGGCAGAAAGTGTGGGAACGAAGCACGCAAAAGGAAAATGGATTCTACGATTTGAAACTAGAGCCAAGGCAGAAGCTGGAATCGCAGAGCTTCGTCATCGTACAAGATTCAACTTTGCGCCTCTCATGGATGGGAAATCGCTGAAAGGACAGAAAAGACGGTCATGAGGAGTGGCACCGTAACTGATTTCGAGGATAGCAATGTCGTGGGGAACTGTCGACCGTTTTGGGGGCACCTTGCAAAGCAAATCTAGGTGCTAAGATGTGATGTATATTGTCAAGTTTAGTTGTGACCCGACTTTCGGAGAGAGTTGCTGAGCCATTCGAGACCCTCATAAAGACCATCACCAGACGTAGCGCAAGTGGATTGAATGTACTAAAAGTATATTAGTGGTTGCCCAATATGTTATTAAGTTCCTTGTTACAACTTACCCAAGCACGCTGTCTCAAGCTGTGTAGGCCAAGCTTATCTGTGATCTCGGCGGCGTTCATGGCATTCTAAAATAATAGGGTCAGTGGAGTACTAGTAGTCGGTGTAATGATCTACTAACTGGCAAATCTTGCTTGTTTGCGAAAACTAAAAGGAGGGCATCCCTCAGCTCGTCCTCGTTCAGCATACGCTGCAATTCCTCTCTGGCCTCGACAACTCTGTCACGATCATTGCTATCAACGACGAAGATGATGCCTTGGGTGTTCTGGAAATAATGTCTCCATAGTGGTCGGATCTTGTCCTGTCCACCAACATCCCATACAGTGAATTGGATATTCTTGTATTCGACAGTCTCGACGTTGAAACCTATTTGGCTGTGTCAGTTACTGTAGAATCGCCAAATCTCCTTACGATATGTGGAACTAATTCTTCAGCGCTAAGATTGATGACGTGTAGGGTGGCATACCGATTGTTGGGATGGTCGTGACGATTTCACCCAGCTTGAGCTTGTAAAGAATTGTAGTTTTTCCAGCAGCATCTAAACCAACCATGAGAATTCTCATCTCCTTCTTTCCCCAGAGCTTGTCGAACAACTTCGAGAATGTAAGACCCATGTTTGCGGTGTGGATGGATGTCGTGGGAGGTCGTTATTTTGATGAAGTCTGTTGTTGACAGAATTATCAGTAATGCGCTCCACTGGGTTTTTAACCCTCCTCGATGCGTTCAAATGTTCAAGAGGACAGATTCAATGATTTAATCCCAGTCTTGGCTGCCTAGATATCCAAGTGAACTCCATTAGGGAGACAAAGCGGTATCGAATGTCTTTTGGAAGGCACGCGCTCGGCAAGCAGTCGCCACCCGTAATAGCAAGACTTGCGACGTGTCAATGAGGTTTGGAGAGTGTTGACTTACGATACGATTGAGCTGATAGTGACCAGGTCGTGGAGGATTGAAAGTGAGTTTCTAGCGAGTAGATGATAAGGTGGAAGTAAGAGTGGACAGGTCGTCTTCGTGCGGATTTCTCGCGGTAAGATGGCGCTAAACTAAATTAAGCGGATCGCGAGCTTAAAGGTGTCCCCTTGGTAGGGAGTTCACAAGCCAAGAAATCCTAGAATAAATACGCGACACAGACAACATAGAGGTGTTGATGCAATTTTACAGTCAATTCATACATCATGCGCTTTTCGACCACGGCATATCTACTTGCCTTAGGTAGCTTGCTAAGTACAGCAGCCGCTCACAATATTCAATTAGGAGCACACGGCCGAGAATGTTTCCACGAACAGCTCCACAGGGACGACAAGATGACGGTCACTTTTCAAGTAGGGGATAGGGAATTTGGAGGTGCTGGAAATCTGGAGATTGACTTCTGGGTATCTTTCCCGAGATGGCTTGTATGACTTCAAGGCTAATGGGCGACAGATTCAAAATCCAAGTGGAGGCATGGAGGCACACGAGAGGTCTGTATCCACAGGAGATCATTCCTTTACAGCCCAGCATGATGGAAAGTTTGTCTACTGCTTCAGTAATGAGCACTGGTCGGCATCTAGTAAAGAAGTCTCATTCAATGTCCATGGAATTGTCTATGTGCCAGAGTCTGATGCGCCATCCGATCCATTGGAAGCCGAAGGTAAGCCAAAGCCGTCTATTGTATTGGATTGCATTGCACAATGCTAAAGTGTGCCTATAGTTCGGCAGCTTTCTGAGCTACTAGCGCAAGTCAAAGATGAGCAATCCTATATTGTAATCCGCGAGAGGATACATCGAAATACTGCTGAGAGCACAAATGAAAGAGTTAAGTGGTGGAGCATCTTTCAGATGTTCGTCCTGGTTGGCGAAGGCATCTTCCAGGTCTGGTGGCTAAAGCGTTTCTTTGAGGTAGGCAAGAACAGCGCCGAGCGCTTTGGAGTCATTGGCCGGTGACTGATTTGGCTTGCATAGGTCAAACGAGTAGTCTGAAAAGCCGTCTGGCGACAAGGACTTTTTTTTTAGTCTCAATCATTCTAGGCGTCTAATAGCATGGTGGAGTGGTAGTTCGAGGGCACAGCATCACAGGTTGAGCGGTTTCGAGATAAGATTCATAGATTCTATTAAACGAAGATCATGGACCATCTCACTTCCATCTCATTCGTGCTAACTTTGGAGAAATTGTGCTTGTTCATATTGCGGGGGGTTTTCTTTCTTTTTTCCTAACAACCCACCGCTAAGGAAACAATCTAGATCAACCACAAAACAGAATGTCTTGGAACCAGTCCCCTTGGTGTTTTCTTCTCGCAGTACTTCTTAGCCTGCTTGTTGCTAGCGCTTCAACGGAGAGTCTCAATATACCTATGAAAGAGATCCAAAGACTCTTGGTATATCCTAGACTTTATGCTGCTAATCGTTATATTTATCGTGCAGCAATTCCAATGACCATATTGTGTCACTACCCTTCCTGGGATCTTTAGCTAAAGGATAAAACTCCTTGCTAGTCTGTACTGGCTGTTTCGTCTATTAGTTTATATGCGTATATAGTCGTATTTGCTCCCAGCTTATTATGTTCCTTGACAACCATATCAGAGTCATGAGACACTTCTTCTTATCTCATTTCTATTTTCAAGCTGTACAAGGCACCTCCCCCGAAGGCTCTCGTATCTGGCAATCCTATATCTCATATCAATTATATCACAAATACATGTCGGTGGCAGCATCACTATTATTGAGATCTGAGGGCCATTTATGGTTCTCTCTGTTTTTGCATTTTTACTCTCCGCACTAGCTTGATCTACCCGTGTTTCTCAAATTGTAGAGGTTTTCAGAGTTGGGCCAGGAGCACAGATCCCTTTCATCGCCATTCATGTCCTAACTCGGAATGTATGCTAATAAAAAACGCTGTTGCGATCTTCTTCGATTCGTTAGGTGGCACAACCACAATTAGCATTGCATAGAAAATCCTCCAGAGCGAAGTATATACAAGTGTATCGAAGCTGGTACCAGCCCTAAGAGCAAAGACAGACATAATGCTAGTGTTGTGTATCTCAGGGCGGTCTTCCGCCAGCCCTGCCTAAGCGTGTATTATAATAGGCAAGGCGTATATGCTGTTGTTTAATGAAGCATTCGTAATTCCAGTTACTATTGGTGGTATTGCCATTATCAAGATAGTATTTGTTAAGCAAAGAGTTGAGCAGAAAGAAATTGACAAGGGTGGCTTCATGGGGACGTATCATAGATGTTGTCAATACATGTATGTTTCTTCTATACATTTGTCAATACTTATATCGTGTTTGGACTAGCCCGTCGTTATTAGACAGAGACGCAAAAGATAAAGACAGAGTTAGATAAGGCAAGGGTACCTTATCATTGATACTGTATTATAATGAGAATTAAATACACTTAGGTCCATATCGCCTCCCCTATGCCACCACGTGAATCGTTTGTTACTAGATCCACTACGAGAGGGTCGCTGACTCGGCAATTAGCAATCTTGAAAAATGGCAACGGGTACAATTCTCTTAAATTGAACTCCCTTAGCGGCTCGCCTCACCGCCGCCCCGCACTAGTGCTGCCCAAGGTACGAGACGTTTTTATTCCTCAACCTCAACCCCTCTGCATCATACCACAACACATCCGATTCTTCCAAAATACTTCAAAACAAACCACAATCATGTCTGCACCAGCCTCCAAGTTCAAGGTTGCCGATCTCTCTCTTGCTGCCTTTGGCAGAAAGGAGATCGAGTTAGCAGATAAGTCCCCCTTCGTCTTACATCCAGAGACTCCTTGTTTCCCTCTTTCAGTCCTTTCCACAACCTCGTGACTCCTCACCAATATCTTCTGGTTTTAGCTGACCTCAGACTTACAGAACGAAATGCCCGGTTTGATTGCTACTCGCCAGAAGTACAAGAATGACCAGCCTTTGAAGGGTGCTCGTATTGCAGGATGTCTCCACATGACCATCCAGACTGCCGTCCTTATCGAAACCCTCACATATCTAGGTGCTGAAGTCACCTGGTCTTCTTGTAATATTTTCTCCACCCAAGACCATGCAGCCGCGGCAATCGCTGCTGCAGGTGTTCCCGTCTTTGCATGGAAGGGAGAGACTGAGGAGGTAATCATCACGCTTGCGTATGCAGAGAATTTAGCTGATCCTTTGTTCAGGAGTATGAGTGGTGCCTTGAGCAACAATTGGTCGCTTTCAAGGATGGCAAGAGCCTCAACCTTATCCTCGACGATGGTGGAGAGTAAGTAATACTAAAACTTATTTCTACAATCCAAAACACCAGGCAATGCTAATTTACCCTTTAGCCTGACCACATTAGTCCACAAGAAGTACCCAGAGATGCTCAAGGGCTGTTACGGCGTCTCGGAGGAGACTACTACTGGTGTTCACCACCTTTACAGAATGCTCAAGAACAAAGGTCTCCTTGTTCCAGCTATTAATGTCAACGACTCTGTCACTAAGAGCAAGTTCGACAACCTTTACGGTTGCAGAGAGTCTCTCGTTGATGGTATCAAGCGTGCTACGGATGTCATGATTGCAGGCAAAGTCGCCGTTGTTGCCGGTTACGGTGATGTCGGAAAGGGATGTGCTATGGCACTCCACGGAATGGGTGCTCGTGTCATTGTCACCGAGATTGATCCTATCAATGCTCTCCAGGCTGCTGTCTCTGGCTACCAAGTTCTCTCTATGGAAAAGGCGGCCAGCCTTGGTCAGATCTTTGTTACCACAACTGGATGCCGTGATATCTTGGTCGGCAAGCACTTCGAGCAGATGCCCAATGACGCCATTGTCTGCAGTATGTTAAGATGTTCCGTTATACTGTTTCTCTGCTAACTTTTTAAGACATTGGTCACTTCGATATCGAGATCGACGTTGCCTGGTTGAAGAAGAACGCTGCCAGCGTCCAGAACATCAAGCCCCAAGTTGACCGCTACCTGATGAAGAACGGTCGCCACATTATTCTCCTCGCTGAAGGCCGCCTCGTCAACCTCGGCTGTGCCACAGGTCACTCTTCATTCGTCATGTCTTGCTCTTTCACTAACCAAGTTCTCGCACAAATTCTATTATTCAAGTCTGAGGACGCGGCTTTCGGCAAGAAGTACATTGAGTTTGGCAAGACCCAGAAGCTAGAGGTCGGTGTCTATGTCCTACCAAAGATCCTTGACGAGCAGGTTGCCAAGCTACATTTGGATCATGTCAATGTTGAGTTGTCTAAATTGACTCCTGTTCAAGCTGAGTACTTGGGACTAGAGGTTGAGGGTCCATACAAGAGCGAATTGTAAGTCATACAATCCGATCGCCCCTGAAGTTGTGGCTAATGTTTGCTAGGTACCGCTATTAAAAATATTATTGGGTTTCTTCTGGATCATGGATCAACACATGTGGCATGACGGCAGTATAGAAGCATCTTTCAACATGACTTACGATGGCATGATCTGGGATAAACATTTGTCTTCAACGGCATTTACATGAATTTCCGGAAAAGTTTCAACAAGAGGGTTTCTCATTTTCAGCGTTTGGCGTTTATTTGGCTCTTCAACCACGGCCAAGTAGAATGTTCGTCTTTGCTAGTATGAAGCACTGTACAGAACAGCAGACAATAAATTGAAAGTTTCTATTCAGGCATCTATTGAAAGCCTTCCGTGGAGCCATATGCAATGTTACACGTGCCGTATGCCTCGACCTCTGATAATGATACAATATGATTACCTTCTCCAAGGATCGACCTCTACGGTCGGGTGCTGGGGCTGAAGTTTGAATGAACGCAAGGAGGCCCTTATTGTCTAATTTTCACATCGCCGCTTGCCTTGTTGCTCTTGGCGCGGGGAAGTCGGGACTAACAAGACCGGACTCGTCCTGAATAATGACGAAATGGCGAAGTGACGATCGATTCAATTATCAGGTTTTGTTCCGGAACGCACAAAGTAGTCGTACCTGCCTTGCTAATAATTCCCTATTGGAGGGGAGCTGCTGTAGAAATCCTAGAAGCTCCAGACGAAGAATATCCGATCTTCCTAGGTTAGAGAAGCTAATTTTCCCGCCATAGTGGGGCAGAATTCGCAGAATGAATTTGGGCATTTGGGGTGTTGAATGAGTTCCCGGTCCACCCTTCGCTTCTACGAACTAAATTCTCCCATTTGTATATTATAGATTTCCTTCCTCCATGCCCTTTTAGACAATCTGGGCTCGAATATTATCGGCACATGCTCTGCAGCCACAGTTGGCTCCTAATACGTGAAGAAGACTAGGGTCCTTGTATCTAACACGCCCTGGACCTGATTAGTGTACTGTTTCCGGCGGTCGGCCATAAACCTTCTGGTTTGGACGTCAATAATAATAGTTAACAGGAGGGATAATCTCTGTAGTAGAGAGAACTTAGAATAGCCTTTTGCGAAGCCCTAGAGATGGCGAAGCCGCAAGTCTTACTCTTAGGGAAGATCGATCAGTATGTATCTCAATCATTCTATTCCGGTGGCAAGACGCCTAATCTTACCCTCGTCGGCTATAGCGCACATAAGGAATGGAATTCTCTCTCCTCAATTGCAGATCTTATTGAACCCAAGTCGACGAATCGCGATGACTTTATCAAAGAATGCAGAAGCGGAGCATTTGATAAAGTTGTCGTTGCTTTCAGAACCTTCTACTCGGTCTCAATCACGGGGTTGGTGGACAGTGAGCTGTGTGATAATCTTCCAAAAAGCTTAAAGTTCATTGCCCATAATGGTAGGTCCGTTCCATTCCGAGAGAGCTCAGAAAATTTGACAATGGTAATATAGGAGCCGGATACGACCAGATAGATGTTCATGCTTGCACCGACCGTGGGATTCGCGTATCGAATGTGCCAACTGCTGTCGATGATGCGACTGCTGATACAAATATGGTATTTGATAGCATATCATCAGGAATAGCGGACACTAATCATTTTCATAGTTCCTCATTCTGGGTGCTTTACGAGGCTTCAATACCTGTAGGTTTTATTATTCTTGCAAAATTACAACAACTGATAGACACATCAGCTATGTTTGAAGCCCGAAAGGGACTATGGAGAGGATCACCTGCACCTCCACTCGGTCATGACCCTCAGGGAAAGGTGCTAGGTATCCTAGGAATGGGAGGCATCGGACGCAACCTGATGAAAAAGGCTGCTGCATTCGACATGGCCATCCAGTACTATAACCGGACGGAGCTGAGCGAAGAGCTGAGCGGAGGAGCAAAATACGTCAGCTTCGATGAACTTCTAAGTACTAGTGATGTTCTGTCATTGAATCTTCCACTCAATGTAGCTTCCCACCCCCTTTAAGAATATTAGCAGACACTGACAGGCTTCAGAAAAATACCCACCACATAGTCTCTACTGCTGAGTTTGCAAAAATGAAGACCGGCGTCGTGATCATTAACACTGCACGAGGTGCTGTGATGGATGAGGCTGCTCTTGTGGAAGCGCTTAAGATCGGGAAAGTCTGGTCAGCCGGTCTTGACGTGTTTGAGGAAGAGCCGAAGATTCATCCAGGCTTGATTGATAACCCACACGTGATGCTACTCCCGCATATGGGCACTTGGACGGTAGAGACACAGACAAAGATGGAAGTGTGGTGTATTAACAACGTAAGAGGTGCTCTAGAAACGGGGAAACTGTTGAGTCCAGTGGCGGAGCAAAAGGATATGTGATATGAAGCATTAGAATTCACAGTGGGTTCAGACGATACTCAATAGCACTGTATCTGAAGACTGAAGGAGAGGTTGGCGGAGCCATTGGGAGGGTCTTTCTAGCAGGGTTGCATCACGAGGCACAATCGTTCATACACTCTCGAAAATCCATCCTTCACCTATATAGTCATAGTTGTAACGAAAGACTCAGCCTGCTCTTCCTCGTCAATCTCCATCATTCCAAAGTTTAGATTCCAGATCACTGTAGGATGTTACTTCGATATTGTATTAGTCTATCATGGGCCATCGATCCCAACTCCCAAAGTTCTCCATTTCCAAGTCTACGTCTTTCCCTAGATCTGTGATTCCCACGAGCGATAACCCAAACTCCCGTCAGCTTTCAAATCAGCACTATGACTATCCCTGTGCCTTCATATCTAACGGGGGGTCTCGTTGCACAATGAGAGCATCTATAGACCTGTTGCTGGGTTCCCGCATATCTGCACTGCAATACATATACTAAGTTGGCTATGATTACATGGTTAACTGGTAGGGAGGAGGATGACAAACATTCTTATTTAGGAAAACGAAAAGGATGTGCTCTTTCTCGATAGTGTCCGGTAGTTGTTAATACTGTAGATAGAATACATACTAGAATCTTTGTAATACTGATAATAGTGGAAATAAATCGTGTACTAACCAGCTCTGGATAATGAAGCTTTTGTTTGCTCATGATCTAGTATTATGAGTTCACTTATGAAAAGGCAAGATAGCATCCAAATAGAGTGCAAAATGATCTCAATTGTGTCTAAGAAACTAGATTACAAAGAAGAGCAGAGCAAGTAAGCACGTGGTCGCATATTACTTCTTAGAAGCCACGTATTAAACATCCCGTGCACACCTAAACTAGTGTATACCAGTCTCTTCTGGGAGAGATAGGTGAGGTTTCATTCCCTTTTCATATTCTTGTGAATGATTCCGTCGAAGCATACTGAGCTCAACCTGGCTACTATGCCAATAATCCCATCCTTAATGCATGACGAGCCAGACTGTAAAAATGCTATGAGTTGAACAAAAGGAAATCGTAAGGTAGTAGCAAGCATAACACTACTTGGTAGCACGAGGAGCAGACCAAGATCGTGTTGCAAGCTCACAAAGACGACGAATTACGTTGGTAGTGCCGTTTCCGTTTGCCTCGTCCTTGACAAAACGCTTCGCGACAGCAAGCTTGCTGCGGGCGTCTTGCTCGTCAAGGTGTAGGGGCTGATCGGTCTCTGCATATTCCGATACACGTTGTCCAATGGCCCTGACGACAGCAATAGAGTAGAGAACATCTCGATTCTCACGTCCATCAAGGAGGTTGCGAAGAGCGGCGAGTGTAGCATCGATGTCTCTTGCCGAATTAGGCTCATCATCCCGAAGTGTGGTGAATCGGGCAAGCATGTACCAAAACTCAAGCTCACGTAGTCTGTGGTGGTCGCCGCTACCTTGAACCGGCTTGGTAAGAGGGTTGTCCGTCGCTACAATGCCACAAAGAAGATTCTCGTAGACAGTCAATCTGTGGCTGGCTTCTACAGCATCATCAGTTGCGGGGATGCTGCCACTTTCCACCTTTACGCCTTTGGAAGCCTGCTGTCCAGCAAGACGAACCATGCACGCCAGTCCCCACACCACCCTTGTTTCGACAGTTGCAGTGTACAGCATCTGGCTCTGGTCGTCAGTGGCCGTCTTTGCGAACTGATCGAGCAATATGGCGTATTGTTCGAGCAATCGCTTGTCGTTGAGCAAGAATGCAACACCGTTCGAAGGGAACCATTTCGATTCGAGAAAGTTCTCAAGCCCGGGCGAATAGATGCTATGGAAAAGGTGCTTGACCTCATCGATCTGCTCAAGCGCCAGCTCGCGAGGTTGGGTTGTAGGTAATGGAACGAGAAGATCATCGATTTTCGTCGGCTTCGCTGATACAGCCGTGTGAGTAGATACGTCTTCTTGGGTCAATTGAGAGCTTGAGGGGAAAATGAAAGAGGAGGCGCCACCTCTAATATGAGCAGAGTCAGACGCACCAGACGAGTAAGGACTCGTGCTCTGTAATTCTCTCTTCAAATCCTCACGGAAATTAGGCATGCCAGCCTGCTGGAACTGGTTTGCGTTCGCAGGCGCAGCCGACACAGCCTCCAAGGCCGGATCGATAGCGGAAGCATAGTCAAACTGCTGACTCGTTGAGCCAGGTGAACTGACGCCGGCGGACAGAGCTGGCTCATAACCCATGTTTGGTACTTGTGCGCCGTAACCTTGCAACATCGAAGGCTGATTGCCGTATGGGTTTGATGGCGCCGTTGTAGAGGCTTGTGAAGGAGCAGAGCTCGGTGCTGGCTGGATGGCTGCAGGGCCTGGTTGTTGTTTGAATATAGGATCGTAACCCATACACTCGCGCTTTGATTTCTGGCAGTTGCGACAAGCCGGGTGAGCTTCGTCACACTGAGATATCGGTTAGCTTAGTTGCTCTGGATCGTAAGAGGTGAAGCAAACGAAAGGGATCTAAGTATGCGAGAGCACCAAGCGAAGCTCGCGTCGACCCCAGAAACAATAAAGGCGACGCGACGATCTGAATTCTCGAGTATTTTGCAACTTACCTTTATTCTTCGCTTTCGGCAAGTCAAGCAACCCGTCTTGGTTCGACGCTTGATTTCCTACGAGGGTGACGCCGTTAGCAAAGGAATCGCGTCGAGGTCACTTGTGCTGTTGGATAGGGTACGTACTTTCTTGTGTCTCCCTCCACTCATTACACGATTGTCTGGCTGAGGCAGAGCATATCGCATGTTCTGTCCCGTCGGATCAGATGTGACGTTGGGATATTGTGACGGATGTGGCAAGGTTTGGGATGAGTGGTAGTAAGGAGCCCCCATCTGAGCGACCGGCGGAGGCAACGGGGAGCCCATGTGCTGCTGGTGTGCCTGCTGCTGGAGAGGATCTAGGGATCGCATGCTGGGCAGAGACAGCGACCCGTTGCTGCCGGTCGGGCTTGCGCGGTAGGGCTCGTTGACCTGCTGGTTATTTGGGGCTGGGTAGGCATACTGGCCGGTTGGTGATGGGTACGATGTTGGACTCGGATAGCTCACAGCTTGTCGCGAGAGGCCACCCTGCTGCTGTGATTGAGACATCGATGGCGACGATGGCGCAGAGCCGTTCTGATGATCTGAGGGATGGGAAGTGAGGTGCTCAGCCATCCGGCCTCACAAAGGACGAGAAGGCGCGACGCGGACAAAGGTGAGGGTGAGTGCAGCGACGAAGATTCTCGAAATCACGACGGTGACGGCGAGGCCAACACACGAGACGCTGCAGAGAGCGATCTATCGACGTTTGACGGCTGCTGGACGATTGCTGGACGATTGCTCTGGGTAGCGAGTTCGCCAAATCGTCCGGAGATGATGGTCGGCAGAGAAATAGTAAGGTAAGGTGGGAGGGAGAGCAGCAGGCGGGAACGGCTGAGGGAAAGGAGTTTTCTAGACCTTGCTAACTTCAAGGGGCCTAGCCCGGAGTGAATAACACGTCCTGCAATGAATGTCCTGATTCACCACGAGAATCAAAGCTTTTCATCCAGACGAGAATCCGGCGATTCCTGGCACCACGACGACGCCTCTGCCAGACGTCGCATCAGTATCTGAGCTTAGCGATGGAAGCTGGAGAGAAGCTTCGAATGTTTGTCGTAGCGAGCGCGAGACGAGAGCGGGCGGCCTGGTTCAGTGCCAGAGTCGCGACTGGCGACGGGCGGCGGGCGGCGGGCGACGGGGCGACTCGCGCGCAGCTAATTCGCAAGGGACGTGGGCACTGGAGGTAGGTGTTCGAGCAGCCGGGAGACGTAGATTAGTGTGCTGGACGTGCTGGATGGTGATGTGCTGAATGTACTGAATGCACTGAATGGTGATGTACTGAATGCACTGAATGCACTGAATGTACTGTACTGATTGCCCTGAATGCACTGGATGCGCTGGAGTCTGTAGAATGCACTGCGCTACACTGCACTACACTACGCTACACTACGCTGCACTGCACTGCACTGCACTGCACTTACTCTACACACGTCGACGCTCGCAACAACACCACGATGCTGCTCTGAACGTAGACTCAGATGTACGGATCTCATGTACCACCAGTACTGTACGATGTTCCTGCCATACACCGTCTGCCCCGTGCGGCCAAGGACTTGGGACAAGCCCGTACTGTGACTTGCTACCTACACGGTACGCAATCCCTCATCCCTCATCCTCCTCACGCTGCTGCGTACTGTGCCTCGTAGGCGTCGACACAGAATATTAATAGATCTCACTCCCAGCATGCCATCGTGCCCACCATTGGATCGGTCGCAGATGGCATGGCCTGCACCGGCCAGCCCAGCCTGGGTGTCTCAGGGAGCCAAGGACAAGGACAGCGTGCAAGGTGAAAGGGGGCAGCAAGCACATTCCAACCCCGATTCTGGCCTGTTGAATGCCGCCGCCGGCCTCACGAGCTGCTGCATGTCGATGGCACAGGGTGCAAATAATACAGTAATTAATACAAATGCTTCCGAGTTCTTCCTGAAGGCCCTCAAGGCGGCCGAGTATCCGTATATCCCGCATGTATACCCTCTGTACCTTCCGTACACCTTGCGACGAGGGCCCTCCGCGCAGTCAACAACGCCGGTGCACTGAGACGCACTTATCCGGTGGGCCCTGTGGCAAGTGGCATGTAGCACGAGGCTGGAAAGTTTCTCCATTCAAAGGCAACCTGATCGCATCCTCAGCCGCCATGGTTTCGAGAGTTGTAGCTGAGTTGTAGCTGGAGCATCGCATCAGTGCCGGCTGCATAAGACGCATCTGCTTGAAACCCGGTGCTTTGCGCTCTGCCGGCCAAGGATCAGCACCGCACGCATCGAGGCCATGTCAGTGGAGACTTGCGACGTGCCTCTCAGGCCATCTTCGAGCGCTTATTTGATTATTGTGTAACCAAATTTCATTTAACTCGGCGACCTGGTTTGTGTATAGCATCGCACGGCTACTGGGTGCTGTTCTACGGGCAAAGGTCACGGTGAGTGCGTTCAACTGCCAGAGGCTATAAAATGTTCCAATTAACAAGCAACTCCTGCTCATCGTCGATGACAGCTTTTTGATCAAGTACAGTGCGATATCCTACTGTGAAAAAGGTGCAAAACCTTCCAGCCAGTTAATGAGAGTATCGTCCCTACCTATTCAATTGCACCGAGCCTAGCCTAACCTGTCAAATATCCCCTCCATTTCGTCCATACTCTTCCGTACAAGTACAAGACCAACAAAAGCAATCGGTTACATGAGGCTTTGTATACGCCGGGATCACGTGTAGCGGCAGTAGCAATAATGCATTACCAGTTTACAACAAGCTCGAGTCCGAGCGAGGATCTGTATTCGTGATATCTACTGTCCATCTGTGAGGACGCGAGTCCAATCAAACTTCTTCCACCGTTTCTGAAATCCTTCCAGTCTTCGGTCTGTGCCTCGATTCCAACGTCCCTGTCTCTTTATGACATCGGGCTCGATATCCAGCATCCCGCCTATGATCTCGCGGGCAAACAGGTCACCCTTCGGCCATCGGTTGAAATCCTCGACGATGTGACCCAGCCCACCATCAATCTCAAACCAAGCGTGGAAGTACGGCATCTCCTTTGCGATTGATCTTCTGAAAGCCAGCTTGCCTAGGCCATCCCTCGCACGAGCCGCCGTGTCAATGAGCTTCTTGTGTTGGGTCCATTCCTCATCAGAAGATAAGATGGCTTCTTTGAAGAAGGCTGGCGCTGTCTCTCCTAAGCTATATGGGAGAGGCACGGCTTGCATGGCAGCGTGCATCTTTCTTTGAGGCGCTGCTGCATTCTCGTAAAATACAACGTCACGGCCCTGGTCATGATACATCCTGGTAAGACACTTCATGAAGTTTCTAATCTCCTCCCACTCATCATCGTCGCACTCCAAAAGATTCGTTCGATGCTGTATTGGCACAATAACTGCCCCACCCTCACTCAGCTCAGGCTCTGTCGGCAGTGTCAAATACACTCTTGTGGCAAGAGATACAAGTGGTGCAACCGGTGGCTGGTTCTTATCTTCGTGGTGACAGAGTTGGCAGTTGTCCAGGATCTTGTTCATCTTTTGGAAGTCGCTGATAGCAGTATTTTTGAGGTTGACCTCAGACTTCTGAACTCTTTTTGCCAGCTTGTTCGCATTGTCGTCCATATATTCCAGATCATCATCGAATTTAACATCTTTCGCAATTCTTTCTGCGAATCTTTTACCTTCACCACCAGTTTGACCCCGTGTTCTCCGCTCCTCCCGAACCATATCTTCGATACTCATGTCCTCATTCTCCTCAACTAAACCACGCTCTCTGCCCCTCTTATTGACAATATCTTTAACCTCTCCGCGAGTCCCTGCAAGCATGCGGTTTTCCATCAGTCCTAGAACGACAACACCGGGTTCCTGGGTAGCTAAGCCCGCCGCTGCATTGTTGTACTCCGCCTCCAATCTCGGAGCATCTGGCGATCCCTTGAGCTTTGCTTTCATCATCTGTGCTTTTAATCTGTTTAGTGATGTTTGGTCAAGCGTCACAGTGGTTGCTGGAGCTGCTGCCTCCTCCATGACTTGCCCTTGTGGCAGTTGATGAGATCCAGTTTTTTCACCCGTCGATTGACGATAGTGAATCCCCGCATCAAGCTTTCTCTCTTGATACAAATCCCCGCTAGGCTTCTCTTTGCCTATATACCCGTCTCCATAGAGCTTGCGTCTCTCCAATTCAGTTTGCTCCTCCCGCGCATCATCGAACCCTCGTAAATCTCCAAACCGTTCTACCGCGACATCCTCGATAGTTCTGTTACTCTGCTCTGCCTGTGTATAGACGGCCTTGAGCTTCGTCATCCGCCATTGCGCGCCAGAGTCCCCAAATGTGTAGTCAACGTCATGCTGTGAGGGTTCATCCACAATATCCTCAAGACGCTTGCCGTCCGCCAAATCTTGTAGATGATAATTCAATTCATTCTTGTGAATCTTCAGGTCATAATCGGGACGAGGAGGCGCAATATTCTCTATTTCTTTGGCGCCTTTCTGCGTATAGACTATGTCAAGATCGGAGGGAGCTGTCATCCAAGAATCGCGCTTCGAGGCTGTGGGCCTCGTTGGAGGAGTGGTATCATTCAGTTCTTCTTCGTCGGGCAATGGCTGGTCATATTTAGGGTCCGTAGACTTTAAGTGCTTCCCATGGCGATCATCTCCATCTTCATCCTCCCTATCCTTCGAATGGCGTGAACGCTTGTGCCTGTGGCCTTCCCGCTCCTCGTCACCTCGAGATCTGTGATGTCTTGACTTGTGGTGCCGATGTCTGTGCCGCTCGCCATCATTTCCATGACTATGACTATTTTCAATTTCCCTGGCCGCCTTCTCTGCAGCTAAGGTCTTTTCGAATTCATCCAGACCATCCATTTTTGTGGCAATTTGAAATGGACGTTTGCTGGTAATAGGCAGGTAGCTGGTTAAGTTGAAGCTAGCGAGCAAAGCAGGCTTGTACGTGCTTCGTAAGGCTGTGGCCGAATCGCCGAATTATTTTAACTAGCCCATCACCCCGCGTCGTTTTACCTCATACCCATCTCCAAGATTTTCCCTCAAGACTTGAGACTTGATAATCCAGCAATCAAGATGGCAACCTCACCTCCTGTATCTATAGTCTGCGTGGGCATGGCTGGTATGATTTTGACCACCTTACTTGCTATCGAGTTCCCCTGCTAATCAACTTTTCCCAGGCTCCGGCAAGACCACATTCATGCAGCGTATCAACGCGCATTTACATGCAAAGCGAGAACCTCCCTATGTTATAAACCTTGACCCGGCCGTCCGAAATGTTCCATTTGATAGCAATATCGATATTCGCGATTCTGTCAACTACCAAGAGGTCATGAAACAATATAATCTCGGGCCAAATGGAGGCATCCTCACCTCTTTAAACCTATTCGCAACGAAGATAGACCAAATACTCGGTCTCCTCGAGAAGCGCACAGCTCCCGACCCTGCAAAGCCTACCGTCAAGCCGATCAAGCACATTCTCGTCGACACACCTGGCCAGATTGAAGTATTCGTCTGGAGCGCATCGGGCAGTATCTTGCTTGACTCTCTAGCATCTACGTTCCCTACCGTAATTGCATATATTATCGACACACCACGGACAACTTCTACAAGCACGTTTATGAGCAACATGCTGTATGCATGTAGTATACTGTACAAGACCAAATTGCCCATGATTCTGGTTTTCAACAAGACGGACGTTAAGGATGCGGAGTTTGCGAAAGAGTGGATGACCGACTTCGAAGCATTCCAAGCGGCACTAAAAGAAGAGGAAGAAGCAGGCAGCTTTGGCGGACTTGAAGGTGGCTCAAGCGGCATGGGAGGTGGCAGTGGATATATGGGCTCATTGCTAAATAGTATGAGCTTGATGTTGGAGGAATTTTACAGCCACTTGAGTGTAGTTGGAGTCAGCGCTATGACAGGCCAAGGAATAGATGAATTCTTTGAAGCGGTTGCCGAGAAGGCGGATGAGTTTAACAGGGATTACAAGCCTGAATTAGAACGGAGGCGGAAGCAGAGAGATGATGAGAAAGCAGAGAATCGGCAGAAAGAGTTAGGCAAGTTGATGAAAGATATGGCAGTATCTGGAGACAGCAGTTCAAAAGGAGGGAAGCAAGCAGCTGCGAACGATGATATGGACACCATCAGCGACCTTGAAGATGAGTCTGACGATGATGACGATGAGGGTGCAGATGAAGATGACGGAGGTGGAGAGACTTTGGACTCGAGATACAAGCAAGCACTGGCGGATTCTGGAGGACCTCGAGCAGCAACTGGCGATGATAATAGTTTCGCGAGATATATTCGTTCTAGTCAGATGGGGCTATAGGATACTGGAAAGGTGTTGAAATAGGGAGTTGGATGGGTGGCATTGCAAGGCGCATTTCGATACCAGCTAAATGGTGGCAAGGTGTAGAAGGAATCATGTCCAATTTGTAGACTCAGGATACATTCTAGATTCAAAATAATTTTCGTATTGCATATCCGTTCTCGTTGTATTGTGCAAACCCCGCGCCTCAGAACGCCCCATGCCATGCGACTCCTCAAAAAAATTGCCATCCAGCTATCTCCCGAACCTCCCTCACCCCAGCTCAGGAGCTCCATAATAATGCCATGCTTTATCTAGCCTCGAACTGCACCATTCTACAATATGTCAGCCCAGTCCCCGCCAATTCCATTATGGCCAAAACTTACCTCTTCGTCCTCTCCTTGTACAGCACACGATGCCCACACTCCTTGCAGCGGATGGGGTCACCTCTCTTCAGAGACACCTTGGAGTTACAGTCGCCGCAGAGATAGTTGATGGCCGGGCCGTCGGCGGATGTGAAGGACTGGTCACGGGTAGGGATCTGGACCGCGCCTGCGGGGACTTGATATTGTTCGCGAGACATGGCGGCGAGTTGCTGCTGGGCTTTGGATGTACAGGAGACGAATGCGTCGAGCAGCAGAGATTGTTGGTGGTTGGGGTCTGAAGTGGCCGTGCCGTGGAGTGGCAGGCAGCCTTTTGAGTCGGAAGTCGAAAATGTCGCGGGCTAGCACTAGCGCCTCCTTGGCGATTTTTGTCAGCCTCGGATTTCGAGGCTGAGAAGGGAAGATCTGGGGAAGGGAGTTGAGAGGTAGGATTTGGGAAGAAAAGAGGCAATGATGGGTAACAGACTGACACACTATATATCCTCAGAATCCGATCCGATGCATAGTTGCCGTAGTTTTTCTTGTCGCTTTAACTACTATTTCCGTGCAAGTAAATACAGTATTATATAACGCTACAATGATGCCCCCAGGACTTCAACCTTACATTTATACAACTAGAAGTGAGGCCATTAGCTTAGTAAGTTCTACTTCTTCTTCTGTATCCAGAACTGTAGTAATATATACATGTTATATATAAGTATTACAATGTATTCATATTTCTAAAAGTGAAACCTGATAACTTATTGTAATATCTCTATTATACTATTGCAATTATAGATCATCTAAGTAAGTGGCTCCGAAAAAATAGGGTATATATATTGTTTCTGTATTATTTCTACTATGACTTATAAGTTTATCTTATATATATGGTCTATAGAGATCTATATAGTTTAGTCTATTTGCTGCCTTGCACTTCCTGTCTATCTTTTTGTCTTCACTTCCTTGGGCACTTGTTTCTCTACAGCTATATCTACCTGCAAAGCCAAGACACCATTTATTATCTGTAATATTAGTATATCTACAAAAATCACCCACCTTGAGAAAATTGCCGATAGGGGTAGATGCATTCCCTGAAAGCGCGCCGTTCAAGGCTACAGTTGGTACTGTATGGCGCGGTAAGGCTGAGACAGGGGGCTTAGACAACTGCCGGTTCCGCATGGAGGCCAGGCGTGCAATGCAATGCAAATCATGACGTGCCACCATGACGATCGAAGTCTTTCTCTCGTCTACTGTACAGCATCAACATTCCTCGTCACGGCGCTTAAACTCACGTGGAGATCGGGGTTCGTCATGCATTCCTTCTCGAGGTTAGGATCTCACCGTTCGGCATGAAGAAGTCGTCAGCATCCACGAATCGAGATTGACGGCCTTATAAGGAACGACACGTGATTAGAGAGCTCTCGACTGCCTCTTCTGTAGCCAGGGAGGAGCACACGTAAACTGAACGTGTTCTAAAGCACGTGACTAGCGTGGTCCTGGCTGGATATCGAGGTCTGAGACGTGGAATGAAACTCCGCTTGAAATCGTGAGACGCTCATTTCCGCAAATCTGCACGCACAGGAACGCGTCTCCGCTAAGGCGTTCCTCCCTTGATACATATATACATGAGGACGGCCTTATGAGATTTGCCTACGCCTTGGAAGTTGGAAGTCTCCATCTCAATCTCGCGCAACCCATCCACAGTTCCAAAGGGATACTAGCCGGTCACGTTCCGGACCCGTCCCGCATAGAACGTAAGATTGCCAAAGGCTTCGGCTTCAACTCCGAAGCCTTTGGGGCACATGGCGGAGGCAACTACAGAATGGAATCGTGTAGACTGGACGGTAGGCAGGGCCGTCTTCGCCGACCTTGCACACACGAATTTACTCAGCGGGAGCTGTAGTTCAGTCTTAAAATACATTGGATCGAATACATCGGATTCGGCGTTAGACGCCGCCGGTAGGCGCAGCAACGCAACAACGCCGCCTGTGGCTTCCAAGCGGCGCAGGGCAAGTACGAGCTAAGGGCCCTGCTACCTCCCGTCGTTCGTATTGAATCTGCGAAGCCTCTAGAACTGTTCTATTTGTATATGTACATAAATCGTCCAGTAGATGCCATTCGTAAGTACTGTACTGTACAGTGCTGTAGATATGTACACACCTTGGTCGGATTCGCATGATTGAGATATGATTTGCCGGCAATCTGAAGCTATGCGACGAGACATGTGGAGCCGTTTCAGGCGTGAATGGTGAGTTGCGAGCAACTGGAAGGCACTACCGCCTGCAGCAGAACAGCAGTACAGGGCAGTAAGCACTGGGGAAAGGTAGATGCAAGCTGCTGTACAGTACGCCACAGTTCGAGGTCTCGGCTTGCTCCCTCGGCCTGCCGACTACTGACAGGCTGTCTCAGCAAAAGGTAAAAGGTAGGTAGGTACTGTACGTAGGTAGGTAGTAGGTAGAGAGAGTAGAGAGTAGTAGGCAAGTACTGTACTGTACTGTACTGTAAGTACACTGCAAGTCTGTAAGTACCTACTGTGCCTAGGAGGGTTGGCGAGGTACCTGAAGGCAGTACTGTAGTGAAGGCTACCTACCGGCCACAGCACGCCCTCTGGCCAATGGCTGGCAGGGGAGGGTGGCTGCAGTGGCTGTAGTGCTTGCTACTGTATCTGTAGTGGGCTACGGTATGGCACACCCTAGTGGCTCCAGTGGTTCCAGTACAGTGGCGAGGGTACTCTGTACAGTGCCCAGTACCACTCCTCAAGTCAGCGATCAGCACAGTACAGCACAGTGCAGTACAGCAGGTTTCGGTTTCACACTCGCACTGCCCTACCCATCCGCCCTTGGGCAGCGCCAGGCCTAGCCGAGCACGCCAAGCCCCGTACCTGCGTCAACCGGCCCAGCGAGGCAAGCCTGGCAAGGAACTGACTGACTGACTGTACTGTAGTGTAGCTCGGCAGGTGGGTGCGTGCAGTGCAGTGCAGTGCAGTGCAGTGCGGTACTGTACCCAATGCCCGGCTACACAGCCGTGACAGCACACTGCAGCCGTACGGTTACATACAGACACACCCATGTACAGTGTACAGTACTCCTGTATGCCCTGTACTGGACTGTACTGCACTGGACTGTACTGCACTGCACTGCACTGCACTGTACTCCGTGCATATACCCTGCCGGATACGCTCCCGGCTAGCCTACCTCGGCGTATACTCTCCGTCGACTGCAAGATGCGATCGCATTCGTGGCGCCTGGGTTGACTTGACAGGGCCAACAGGGCCAACAGGGCCAATAGGGCCAGCAGACAACAGCCAGACGACGGCCAGACGACAGCCAGACGCCAGCCACAGGGACGGCCAGCGGCAGCCTCTGCCACCCTCGCTGCCGCGGCCCTGCCTTCCTCGCCTTCCAGCCAATCAAACCGGCCCCGCCCGTCGCCAGGGGGATGTGTTTTGGCTTCGCGCAAGACCACGCAAGCTCACGCAAGCTCACGCAAGCTCACGCAAGCTCTCGCTGCACCTCCCTAGCACGCATGACCGACCCTCTTTCCCTCTCTGGAGCTATGGCTGTGCACTCGCTGCCTCGTTCTGCTCCTGCTGTTTCCGTGGAAATCCCGCTATATCTTCGTTCGATGGGCACTTGGCAGAATAGCCTTCCTTAGTCCATTCCTCAACCTCTCCATATCAACACGCTCGTTTCCCTCTGCCTGCCTTAAAAGAACTCCTTCTCTTTCCACCCGTATTTTGGTCTTCTTCTTTACCCTCTCTCATAGCACATTCTTAACATTCAAGCCACAATCATGCGCTCTTACATCCTCTCCGCCGTCGTGGCTCTGGCCGCCGTGCAACTTGGTGTAGCTCAGACGTCCACGGACTGCAACCCAACTACAAACTGTAGGTCTTCCTGAAGCCGGGATACACGCCGGTGGTGCCCTTTATTGACGAGTCCTGTAGCCTCTTGTCCATCAGATACAGCGCTCGGAACAACCATCTCAGTTGATTTTACCGAAGGCGAGAGCTCAGAGTTTACCGCCGTGTCAGGCACAACCATGACCTACGGTGACGATGGTGCTGAATTCATCATCTCGGAGGATGGACAAGCGCCAACTATTGAAAGCAACTGGTACATTTTCTTCGGTACGGTGGAGATTGTCGCGCAAGCAGCTCCAGGAACCGGAATCATAAGCTGTGTGGTCCTCGAGTCGGACGATCTCGATGAGATTGACTGGGAGTGGCTTGGGGGTGATACCACTCAAGTAGAGAGCAACTACTTCGGCAAGGGCAACACGACAACGTATGACCGTGCCATCTACCACACCGTTACCACCCCACAGACCGTATTCCACACTTATTTAATCGATTGGACGAGTGCACGTATCGAATGGTCCATCGATGGTACTGTGGTCCGAACGCTCGAGTACGCCGATGCCAACTCGGGAAATAACTACCCGCAGACCCCAATGAAAGTTAAGATTGGTAGCTGGGTCGGCGGTTCCTCGTCTGAGAATGAGGGTACTATCGAGTGGGCCGGTGGGCTCACGGACTTTTCAGATGCACCGTTCACGTTCTATGTTAAGAGTATCGCTATCACCGATGGCACCACCGGAAACGGAAGCTATGTGTACTCCGACGAGACTGGGGATTACGAGAGCATCGAATTTGAAGGCACAACCACATCTAGCTCTACAACATCAGCGGAAGCATCCACTGAGACTTCTGAGTCTGCTGAGACTGCCGAGTCTGATGCAACATCAGCGGACGCATCCACCGAGACTGCTGAGTCTGATACATCTGCAACGACCGCAGCCTCTGCCAAGACAACCGCATCCTCTACTTCAACCACCAAGACCACGTCTACAACTAAGACTAAAACCTCGACCAGCAGTACATCAACTAGCACTGTAGTATCCACCAACGGCGCGAGCAAATACGGCGTTGCCGACGTCGTTGTTGTAGCTCTGGGTCTCGGACTCGGATATCTCCTCATGTAGGAGATTCGTTGCGCCTGCTTGATTCACGTTGACATATTTGCATTCGGTTTACAAAAAAATGAACGGGAATTGCATTGTTTAGCGGCATACCCTTAGACGTGCGCTCTTTTTGGATATAAGGTAGGGCGGACTCGGAGTTTCATGATGTATATAACATTTATAGCGCAGTAGTCATCACGTGTAATACCAATTTAAATGTTTTGTCATTGGCGGGATTATTATTGCGTCTCTGAAGTGATATCAATACTGCACCCATTGAACGTTGCCAGTCGCGGGTATCATGCTCCTGCCAAATAATAACCTACGTTCTAGGGACAAGGTGTCGCTTGGAGGCGTCTGTGGCCGCTGTCAATTGGCCTAAAACTATCTAGTGCTACCTTGGTGGGAGTACAAGGCCATCTAGGAAGGAGGTGATTGATACCGCGTCTAATTCGAACGGCATGAAATAGAAAAGAGGCAAGTATGGACCAACCGACGGGTCTGTCCACTCCTCACCGAGGCACGAACCCACGTCACAAGCAAACAATGCAAACAGTACAAATAACATAGCTCGATTTCCTCCCACCAAGTTCAATGTCCTGCAACGCATCATGACCGGCGATGGCCCCTCCTACTACTTCCGATTTAATTTTCTCTGAGCAGGCAAACCACAACTTCTCTAAAACCCTTGGCGATATCAAAAGACACACCTTGTCTATCCACAACCGATTGCGATCCATCCTTGAAGATGCAACGTTTGTACAAGATGTCTCAACAGCATGCGGACGGCCTTTGATAGCCAACGAAAGATGCGGAAGCTGGTACATTAATCCAGAATACAAAGGAGGAAGTGCATATTTCAAAAGCACAGATGGACATACGGGCGTCTGGAAATTTAGCTCACGGCGGTTGAACACACATCTGTTGAAAATCATTGGAGATAATGATGGGTAGATTTCCTGGCTTGGCAGTAGCAAAAGACGTGTAAGCTGAGACATATAGGTGTATAATTGTAGACTCTACAAGGAGAGGAAAGAGTTGGTTTTGGACTTAGATCTTCTGTAAGCTGGTTGCTAACGGTGTCAGGAATGCCGGACGCACTCAGCAAGACGATCCCGATTTGGTGCTGTGTCCTGAATCGTGCCTTGTTTCCTGAAATCCCCGAATACCATGAGCTGTATACTCCACCGCAAGTGGTATCTGCGTCTGAACATGCACAGATACTCGCTCGTCTTGATGGCTTCGTCCAGTCCTGGCTATCCCTCGATATCAATATCCCGCTACTTCGAAGCCACATCAGCAAGCCAATAAGACCCATGTGGCTAACACCCGAATCGAACATTATAGCAATTAAAGAAGTCTTCGAGGGTTACCACCCTGTCATATGTTGTACATCATCTAGACGTGTTCCGGGAGGGGAGGTTAGCGAGGGTGGTTACATTCAGGGCTCTGGCGATGATACAGAGAACTGGGCGCATGGCTTAACGCCGCCCATATTTTGGGCGAACATAGAGCTCCTGCTCTCATCGCCTGAAGCTGAATTGCCTGATATTATAGGAGGTTTGGTAGCGAACTCGCCATCAGCCAGTTCAAACAGTGTATTAACATCTGTCGCGCCAACTTCTTCTTTATACATCATCCCATTGGCTACACTTACAATCCAGCCACCAGAAATCCAGAACATCATCATCTCTTTGTCTTCTGAGATCACTGAAGCAAGAACCTGGGAAACAACTTCTACACAATTTACCGTAGGACTTGGGCCTCATAAACTTGGAAGCCGAAATCTACGTGCTGCTCTCCCTAATATTCTAGAATTTATATTTAAAAGACTAGCTCAACATGACCAGGAGGAGATCTCAGAGCCTGTGAAGATCTTGATTGCTTGCCAATCAGGCAAAGATCATTCAATTGGAGTTGGCCTGGCTCTACTTTGCCTTTTATATGACGATAAGGGATCTTTACTAGAAATGCACGAAAGACAACGCTTTAGGAACATTGACAAGACTTTTATTAGACGGAGATTAGGCTGGATTATGACTGCTACGCCAGATGCAAATCCAAGCAGATCCACTCTTCAGAGTGTCAATAGTTATCTAATGGAACGTCCTGTTTAATACATTTTAAGATAGCACCTTAACTTGCCTACCATGCTCACTTGCCCTTCTTACTTATGAAGGGTTTTTTTTCATATCTAAGAATAAATGCTTAATTTTCCTAGACAATAATAATCACATTTCAAAAAGGAAGATTCGATCGTAGAACTGATATTGTATAACTGAAGAACTCTTCAGCCTGATCGATTAAACCTGGTATCTAATTCCACGCCACAACGCCGATGCCATGCAGAAAAAATTGAGGCACGATCTAGTTCTTCACCCTCTTAGCTGTAGTTGGCAGCTGGAAAGTGGACTCTCTCCGGCCCTGCCGCTCCGCCGTAGCTTGTGTTCGAATTAAAGTTCAAGTTTGAATCTGATCCATAGTTCGTGTTTGAAAATGACAATTCATCGTGCATTTGAGGTTGGAGATATGGGGTTCCATATGAATCAGGATCATACGGAGTCTCTCCGTCATGCTCAGAATGTGTGTCGTCTTTGTCATTTGGATGTACAGGTGCATATTCATCGTTATCGGGAGCGGTGGAGAACGCTTCACGGTCAGGATCGATAATAGCTGCGTTGGTTCGCATCCTCGCGCCCGGAAGTGAACCGTTCCTTCGCTGGTAAATGAACCCGTATATTGACATCGCGCTGGTGAGAGCAAAGAACACACTAGAAGCCGGGTCAGTCCCACAAGAGAAATTCGCAGGCCGTACATAGCACTTACAATACCATAAACCCGAGTCCGAGCATTGCTTTGCTAAACTTGCAGCCAGGGGAGCATTTCCCTGTGGTGTTCCAGGCGGCAACGGCTGCGAAAGCAGACAGCCACATGATGGCATACAGAACATCGACAATAGCAAATGCTATTGGTTTGCCCCACTTCTGCGATCTTGGAAAGAGAGGCGTCATGGTCTGGTAGATTATTGCCGGCACTGAGAGGAAGCACTGCAGGCTCGTCAGTATCAAACTGAGAGAGGAAGTGGGAACAACCGTACCAGCCCAAAATACCAACCCGCTCCTGCACCTATGTCGTCGGTATTTCGAAAATATACGATTGTCAGGACCCAGGCGACAAATATGAAGACTGCCTGAACAATGTGGACAGCCATCTTGCCACGCTGCATGTTGTCAACACTAAACATTGTGTCGGTTGGTGAAGCAAAGAGTCTAGCGGATGAGAAATGAAGCGCTCAGCGTGCCAAAATAGATGATTGTAAGAAGAAGCAGGATGCGGAAATGCTGACGACAATGGGGAGAGAGGGTGTTGAAATCAACAGATGGGTAAGGCTTCGAAGGATTGGATTGCTTGGGCAGTAGCTGCCTGTGAGGCTCATACAAAGTGACGCGCAGCTCTGCTGCGCGTTCAAGAAGAATAATGTGGAGCCCCAAACAAACCTCAGCCACTCGCTTGGTGTAGCTATTCATAGACCAGACAGTAGAAAGAGGCTGAGCGCATGAGCGCAAGGGCAGACATAAGCATATTATGCCTGTACGCGCTAAAGTCCAGTTGTTCTCGACATCGAAATACAGCTGGAACACTTCGTCGTTGACCGAGGAAGTTGAATCTAAGTTAACGGCTAATACACTTCGGCGAGGAATGCTTTGGCTTGCTTCCCGAAGCATGATTGATACTGATACCGATAGCGACCGATACCGATAGTGGCCGGCCAGCTTAGTATCGGCCTGCCCCGACGGACTCGAGCACGTCAGTTCGGCGCGCACGATAACTCTTAAATTCCCTTGACTTTTCAATGTCAACGAGCTTGAAAGGGTGCATTTAACACATGCAATGGCGGAGCACGGTCAAGAAGTTCTGGCGCATGAGCAGCAGTCAACCCGTCTAGCTGACGAGGAGACTCCTCTTCTCAGCGACAATGTGCAAGCCGTGATCGGTGAGACTGCTATCGCAGAGCAAGTAATCATTCCAAACGAGCCCAGTCCTGCGAGACTTGCTCTAATCCTCGGGAGTGTTTATGTTGGAGTCTTCATTGGTGCTCTGGATTCGACGGTCATAGCTACTCTCTCAGCACCGATATCGACGAGCTTCAACTCCTTGAGCTTGCTATCCTGGCTTGCTACTGCATACCTCATCGCCAATGCCGCGTGCCAGCCAATATCTGGGAGACTAACAGATATCTTCTCCAGAAGGACAGGCCTAGTCGTTAGCAATACCCTATTTGCAGCTGGCAATCTCATGTGCGGCTTAGCAACCTCTGAAGGGACAATGATTGCGGGGCGTGTGATCGCTGGTATGGGCGGCGGATGCTTAATGAGCATTTCAACATTTGTTGCATCCGACCTTGTTCCTCTTCGAAAAAGAGGTCTTCAGCAAGGCATAGGGAATCTGTGCTATGGCACAGGTGCCGGATTGGGTGGACTCTTTGGTGGATGGGTCAACGATGTATGGGGATGGCGAGTCGCATTTCTGGCGCAGGTGCCAGTGATTATCATCTCTGGTACTCTCGTCTACTTCTTAGTTAATGTCCCGCCCAAGAAGTCGGAGAAGTCTAAATTGTCAAGAGTTGACTTTCTGGGTGCATTCACGTTGGTTGTGTTTTTGCTGCTATTACTTCTGTAAGTTCTAATTCGATTCAAGTCTCCTGTCAGCCGCTTATATATATATACCTTTAGGGGGCTTAACTCTGGTGGAAATGTTGTACCATGGACTCATCCACTTGTTTTGACAAGTCTATCATTATCTTTGGTTTCCCTTCTAGCTTTCATCTGGTTCGAAGATCGATGGGCAAAAGAGCCTGTCATTCCTGTGCGATTATTGCTCGACCGGACCGTTGCGGCAGCATGTTTGACAAACTGGTTCAATACAGGAGCTACCTACATGGTACTATTTTATGTTCCCATTTTTTTCCAAGCTAGAGGACTTTCTGCCACCCGCGCTGGCGCGTTCCTGATACCTCAATCAGTTGGTGGCTCCGTAGGGTCATTATCGTCTGGGATTATCATGAACAAGACAGGGAAATATAAGACACTGGGCTTGGCATATTTGTTTACTTTTACACTCGGCTGTGGCCTGCTCTGCACACTTGGCTTAGATACACCGAACTGGCCGGCATTCATCTACATGTTCCTCATCGGGATAGGATACGGCGGAACGTTAACGGTGACATTACTTGCTGTGATCGCAGCCGTGGATCATGAACACCAAGCTGTCATTACTTCGGCGACATATGCATTCCGCTCCACTGGTTCCACAATCGGAGTTACGGTTGGCTCAGCTGTCTTTCAAAATATCCTCAATATAGGCCTTTGGAACAGATTTGGCGACAAGGAAGGAGCTGCCGATGAGATTGGAAGGATTCGAGACAGCTTTGATGAAATCAACCATCTCCCTCCAGGATGGAAACAGGGTGTCTTGGATAGTTATATGGATGCAATCCGAGGGGTCTTCTTCACCTTGCTTGGTGTGGCTGTGCTTGGATTTGTGACCGGTGCTTTTATGCGGCAACATAAGCTCCATTCGACACTTGCACGACGCGGGTCTTCTAGTGTTCCCAACTAGACGATACGGCTTCAAGATCCTCAGGCCAACTGGGACTCTCACACACTCTACAAACAAACCATGCAAACCAGTATGAGGTTTGCCTACTTATCTGTTTCTCTTCCGTGCCGCGTTTCACTGTTACAAGTATTGATGGCTATTCTGCCAATCTCTTATTCGGCATGGCTAATTTATATGCCATATGTTTTTAGTTAAGACTTGTCTATAGATCTGGTAGATAAAATTAAGTATTGGGGCTTTTGAAATGGGGTTGATGCGATGCAGAATTTACAATGAAACTAAGCGGCTTATACATAGACATGGTGCTCTAAAGACCCTGCATATCGTTTTGCCAATAAAAAGAAAGATCTCTCTTTATTAGACAACTATTAACTTCAGCATGTGCATAAAAGATATAAGGGTACGAGCTTAAAAAGGGCGTTATAGTAAAAGGAGGCGTGCGCAACGGCCTTTCCGCGGCACAGTCTCGACAATTGACGAATCCCCGCGAAGACGTCACAGCCCAATCATGGCGGGGTCAAACCTTGGTGGTTCGCGATGGCTCGCTGGCCAACGTCTCGTCTGTCCAATCCAACGTTCTCTCGAAGCCACGATCCTATCTACATGCGACAGCATTGCAGCCAGGCCAATTCCTATTCCTGTATATACACGACGACTGGCCCTCTCAAACACATTTACCTACTTGTACTTTAATATCGACCAGTTGCCCAAGCACCCCACTGATATCTACCTGTCCCTCTCAGCTCGACCATTATGCCGAAGGCAAGCCACTCTCCAAGCTTTCCCCAATTGACTAGAATATAAACTAATCACATTTGCAAGGTAGATTACAGCGCTGCTCTTTGATTGCGACAACACGCTTGTCCTGTCCGAAGAGCTCGCCTTCGCCGCATGCGCCGAGCTGGCCAACGAGATTCTCGAATCACGCTCCATCCCCGATCGCTATACCGGGCCACAGCTTCTCTCAGAATTCGTCGGGCAGAACTTCCGCGGCATGATGGTGTCTCTGCAGAAGAAATTCGGGTATCGGATGACCTCAGACGAGCTCGAAGTCTACGTTAGTCGTGAGGAGGACCAGGTCATTGCGAAGCTGAAGGCGGAACTTAAGCCTTGTGCGGGCGTTGATAATGAGTTGGACAAGCTCTGTAAGGCGAAGAAATATGATCTGGCTGTTGTCTCAAGTAGTGCGCTGAGAAGAGTTCAGGCTAGCCTAGAGAAGGTTGGACAGGATAAATATTTCAAAAAGGATGCGGTGTTTAGTGCGGCGACGAGCTTGGAAAAGCCTACGAGTAAACCGGATCCTGCGATTTATCTGCATGCGCTGAAGGTGTTGGGGAAGAAGCCAGAGGAGTGTGTTGCGATCGAGGATAGCAAGAGTGGGGCTACAAGTGCGTTCAGAGCAGGCATCCATGTGGTCGGATACGTAGGAAGTAAGTTGATTTTATTGTTCCTAAAGTTCCAACACAGATTGCAGATGAGAATTGGGCTTTGTGTAGAGTCGTTGGCTCTCCAGGACTGTCTCGTCCATTTAAAATCTAGAGAAGATGGCTAATGGTTGCCCTTCATATTTAGGCTATGAGCGTGGTGTGCAGGAGCAGATGACCAAGACGCTGTCAGATGCCGGAGCTAAGATTGTGATGAAGGATTGGAAGGAGTTTGATGCGGTATTGGAGAAGACTGAGCAAGAAGCTTAGGATCCGACTTGGCATGGAGGTAAATTGAAGACCTGGCTACATTCACCTTTGAGGACTACAATAAAGTTCTAGAGATAGATCTAGGGAGGCGTGAACGCGATCATGAATGGAACTATATATATATGCTTAAATTTAGCCTCCTAGATTCATCTATCAAGATACTCTAGGTTATAAACTTACTTAGAATAGAATCACTGAAGGGTTAAGTAAGAGGGAGACGAGTTGCTTCGGCTTATACTGAGAAGCCTCAGGTCTCGATCCGGGAATTATACCGGCACAGAGGTCACACACCCTCTTAAACGAACGAGCCTCGTGCTTAAATATGAGCAGTTCGCAACCTTTTCGTTCTTGCCGCTGGAACCCATAATAGCTCACTCTGCCCGCCCAACAATCCATATATCATGGACTCGCGGTGTTCATTTCCCGCAAATTCTGCCATCCTTCGGCGTATACAGGCTGGGTCGGGGATGTTCAGCCACGCATGCAAGCAGGCTGAAGAGGAGATGTCAGGGCGGTTTAATTGGCCAGGCGATCCGCCCCGGAGCAAGGTCCATTGGAGGCAGCGACCTACGGAAATGTGAGATACGACGTCTTCCGTGAGTGCATCGACCGTTCCATATCGGAATGCCCCTGGGGATCTGGTCATGGACGCCAGTTTGCTTCACTCGATTTTTGATCGTCTATTACACTTGCGAGCGAACATGTTGAATCTATGTCTGGAACTAAAGGTATACAAGGAAAGCCAACGATTGCCCCCGATACCAAGAGACCCTGCGTACATTGTACAGCAAGCTGAGGCCCATATAAACATCTTTCTTCCTATCCCGTTACTTCGTTCTTCAGCTATTTACAAGCTCTTTTCCACCGCCATAACCTCCTCAATTCCTTTCGCAATACCTGCCGTCTTCACCTCATCTAAACGCTTCAGCGGTCTCCTTGGGTATCCGCCATATCCATAATAACTTTGAATTGCTGATTTTGTGCCTGCAATTGCGGCCTTGGTCAAGACCCAATCGCCTTTGCTGAGAATCTTTTGCAGAGAAAAAGCTTCGTCTCGCCTTCCTTCGGTATATAAATCCCAGATCTTGACGCAGACCTTTGGCATCACGTTTGCGCCTCCGGCAATAATTCCACTGCCTCCCGAGATAAGCGTCTGGGCTGTGAAGTCGCACATTCCTCCAAATGCCATATATCCGCTGCCTTCTTGGAACGGCGTCTTCGCATTGGCTGCAAGGGCAACACGTGTAAGTTTACCTGTGTTACCGCAGGTAAATTTGGTACCTATGATATTTGGGTGCTTTGCTAATCGAATGAGAAGATCTGAGTCCATGTCAATACCGGCAACGGCTCCAGGGTAGTTGTAGAGGATTAGAGGTAGAGGCGAGCCGTCTGCAACAGAAACGAAGTATTCATATACGGATTCTTCGTCCATGAGGCCGCGATAATATGAGGCTGGCAGGACTAGGACATATTCGCCGCCTGCTGCCTCGGAGTCTTTGATCAGGGAGATGGTCTCGCGCACAGAGCCTGCAGATGCGCCGACTACGACGGGTATCTGAGTGAATCCTGCTTCATCAAGGGCTTCGCGGGTTGCTTTTGTGACAGCAGTCTTCTCAGCGCCGGAAAGGTGTACTGCTTCGCCATTGGAACCCATTGTAACTAGGCCAACGAGGCCAGCTTCGGCAAGACGAACGGCATGCTTTTTGATGCTAGCAATATCGAGTTCTTCGGTTTCTGGATCAAAAAAGGTCATTGTTGGGGCATAGATTCCCGGGAGGAGAGGACGGCGGGTGGCCCTGTGACCATTGGTACCATTGGTGCCATTAGATGCAGTCATCTTGGATTCTGATTTGGGCAGCTCTTTGTTGTTTGGGTGACGCTACAGCCGGCCAATGGATCTTGGCTGCAAGATAAATAGTAAGGTAGTTTATAAGGTAGGTGAGGATGGGAGAGCGAAGAATGAAGAGAAGATGGGCCACGGGAGATTATACGAGAAGAGAAGGGAAGAACGGGAGATCCGCAGACAGAGGGTTCTCGAGATTTATCAGTGGACAGAGCAACATGACGTTGCCTCGGGGCATTCTGGACTTTCTGGCAACATTTTCCCGGAGGCCGTGGCTACAGGCGCCCCCGTGTCAGCGTGTCAGCGTGTCAGGCTTCAGAGAGGAAGTGGGATGGGCTGCGGCCGAGGAGGGACTACGGGGCAGCGGTACGAAAGATGCCATCACAAGTGCCGTATCGTATCCCGCTACGGCTATGCCTCAGCGCTTTATTCCACGCCACATTAGTGGGCATGGCCCAGAAGCCATTCACAAAGTAGCAGCGAGCCCACAAGGAGCCCACAAGGAGCCCAGGGAGCCCAGGACACCTCCGGTGGTAGATGATGCGTGAAGGACGGCAGGGACGAGGACACAGGACCCGTTGGAGGCAACGCAGGCATCAGCTGTGCTGGCTGTGCTGCCGCGTGCAGTGCGTCCGAGGCAGGTGGCGCGTAGCGTGTAGCGTGTAGCGTGTAGCCTCCCTCTCACGAGTTAGCTGGAGGGGAATGGCCAATGCTCCTCCCGTTGGCTGATATCACGGTCGAGACGCTGGAAACCACAGCAATTAAGCAATTAAGCAATTAGAGCAATCACAGCGGCCACGGCAGGCCCACACAGCATTTCCAGCATTTCCAGCATTTCCAGCATTTCCAGCATTTGCAGCAGCGTGATACCGTGGGATAACGAATGGACTCGTACAGGGGCCGCGAGGGTTAGAAAGGCTGAACTCGGGCGGATCGGGGATGGCGCGAAGGGGACGAGGGATAATAGGGAAGAGCGACGGGCGCAGTTTTCCCACCAATCACGCTGATTCCGGGCGCCGAGCGCGCCCGCCGTAGCACCCACCGTACCGAACACTACCGCAGCGTGGGGGTTCACGGGCGCACGGGCTCAGCACGGGATCACTACGGGCTCTGGCGGCGGGGGGGAGAGGGGGGGCAGAGGGGGGGAGGGGATGGATGATGCGCACTCGGCCTGAATCTGGGAATTGTTCTGTCTTGATTGACTGATGGATTGACTGATTGACTGGCTGACTGGCCGACTGGTCGACTGCTTGATTGACGTTGCTTGAGACGGGCAAGAGCAGTACGAGCACGGTAGACGCACGGCGGTTCTGGACGGTTCTGCTGGACGGCTCCACTGTGCCTCCCGTGGCTACAGTGGCTACAGTGGCTACAGTGTCACGATCAGACACGAGCGCAGCGAGACGGGGGGTTTGGGGGCTTGCCCCCATGAAACCGAGGAATCAGTGGGCAGCCACTATCCCGTCTGCCGTCCTGTCCTGCCCTGTCCTGCCCTGTCCTGCCCTAGAAATCGACAAATCCAGCACAGCAGCGGCGGGGTCGACAGCGATCGCACTGCGATTGCCTAGCGATTGGTCCCGACTGCACCGCGGCTGCCTAAGCTCCCACCCTGGTCACTTGCCCCTCAATTGTCCTGTCAATTGTCCGCGAGGCTGCCGACGCACCGCACCGGTCATGTGCTGGCCCGGATCACCAGAACACCGGAACCCCAGAACCCCAGAACACCTTTCTTTCTTCTGAAGCTGCATCCCTTCTCCCACTCGCACTCTACTCTCGTCCTTTGCCCTTTCGTTGTTCAACCCAAAGCATAGATTGCATCAAGCAGCATGGCGTCGGCTCCGCTGGTCTCGGGGAGCAAGGCTCAGGCGACGGCGACGGCGACGGCTCAGGCGACGGCGACGACGAAGCTCGCCCCCCTCAATGTCCTGATGGTAAGGCCAATTGTTCCAGCTTGGCTTCTGTGCTAAACTGCGCAGGTCGGTACGGGAGAATACACCACTGGCTTCGTTGGTGGTGGAGCCTCGGGCTCAGACAAGAAAGTCGGCGTTGTCGGCCTGAGCTTGTTCGACTTGCGACGGCTCGGGAAGGTGGGGAAGCTGGGCATGGTTGGCATATCTGGCAGCAAGTTTCCTGCCATCAGTGCGTACACATTCCTGCCAGGCTTGCTCGCTCGCACAAAGACTAACGGACTTCTAGGAGAGCATCTCCACAAGAACATCACGCAGGTCTACAATGGCCTCGATACTTCCTTCGACTCGTATCCTGCCGATGGGGTCCGCGACTCTGAAGCTTACAAGACCGCAATCGATGCCCTCTCCCCCGGCGATGCCATCACTATCTTCACTCCCGACACAACCCACTTCCCAATCGCCCTCTACGCCATCGAGCACAGGATCCACGTCCTCATCACCAAGCCAGCCGTGAAGACCCTCGAGCATCACATTGCTCTACTCGAAGCAGCCAAAAAGTATGGCGTCTTTGTCTACGTTGAGCATCACAAACGATACGACCCTGCATACGCGGATGCGCGTGCAAAGGCACAGAAGCTTGGAGACTTCAACTACTTCTACTCATACATGTCGCAACCGAAGAGCCAACTTGAGACGTTCAAAGCATGGGCCGGCGTGGATTCCGATATCTCGTATTACTTGAATTCCCACCACATCGATATTTGCGAGAGCATGGTCCGACAACAAGGCTATATACCTGTCAAGGTGGCAGCGTCAGCATCGAAAGGCACGGCTGCTGACCTGGGATGTGATCCTGCCACCGAAGATACCATCTCCCTGCTCGTGACATGGGTCAAGAAGTCGGATCCTTCCAAGAAGGCTGTGGGTGTCTATACGGCTTCATGGACAGCACCACAAAGAGCCGGTGTACACAGCAACCAGTACTTCCACTACCTGGCTTCTGGAGGCGAGATTCGTATTGACCAAGCCAAGCGCGGCTACGACGTCGCAGATGATAGTGTCGGGCAGCTGATGTGGTACAACCCATTCTACATGTGCTACGCACCCGACGAGGAAGGCAACTTTGCAGGCCAGACAGGCTACGGATACGTCTCATTTGCCAAATTCGTCGATGCATGCCAGGCTGTCAAGGAGGGTAGAGCCACATTGGAGGATCTAGACAAGAGAGGCTTACCGACCCTTAGAAATACTATTGCCACGACAGCAATCCTGGAAGCTGGTAGAAGGAGTATAGACGAAGGCAGAGATGTTGAGATTAGTGAGGTAGGCGGTGTGTTGAGCCTAAAGTAACTTGTCCTCCTTGAGGGGGGGCAGGTATATGACGATATTCCACTACTAATAGACACGAGAATGCCCGAGGCGTGGGCAAGAATGACTTTACGAGACAGTTGCTTGCGTCTGTTGATTCATGAGCCTCTTGAAATATGTGCAGGCAGTATGCTCGTGGATAAAACTTAGATGCCACAGGCCTGCCGTGGATTAATCCACGATTACAACTATCTCTGATCTTATGTACACAGAACTAGCTCGGATATTTCCACCGGCCCGATTTCGTGCAAGCAAGTATAGACATGTCAACGTTGGTGTAATATCGAAATTTCTCCCAAGACCAGAGAGGTTTCCCAATCAACCCAGCCACCAGCATACCAGCCAGTCAGGCAAACTCCATCCATTACCCATCCCATCCCATCCCAAAAGTGGAATTATAATCATCCCAGCCCAACCAAAGACACCCAATGCTACCCATCTAATGCTTCATGAACGACATTTCAGTCATCACAATCCCTCTCTATCATGGTCCCCTCCCTACGCTTCAAGCCATATTGTACTCTCCGTCTACACCCTCCATATACCTCGTCCACTTGAACGGCCCAGCAGTAAAGCTATGGTCAACCGGCTCGCCTGCCCACATCTTTTCCAGCACTTCCAATCCAGCTAGGTTATTAAGATAACCCCCTCTAGCACCAATCTCTCTGCATCGCGTGCGTACAATACTCTGATGGAGCTCGCTCACACACTCACTACCGACCACAAATAATGGCCAAAGTAAGAACTTCCTCATCGCCTCACTGCCAACTTCCGCCCCGGTATTATTCCCCTCGCCCAATCCTGTAATGTAAAAGAGCACCTGAGCGACCAGATTCTGGAAATTCAAATGGCTGCTTGGCAAATTCGGACAGGCAAGACGCTCTGTATACAGCAAAGCAGCATATCTAAATGCTTCAGAAACGTATCCAAAATCACGGATCTGTGCTGGTGTGGGTGCGATTGAACCTCCAAGGCTGCTGAGAAGATGTGATGGGTCGAATTCCCATTTTTGTAGAGATTGACGCACGTCTTTCCACTCGGCCCAGAATTGAGCGCGACGTTCGTCGTCATCAGGTCCATGTCCAAACTCAGGAGATGGGGGTGAGAAGAGGAATTCCTCATCATCAAGCGTGTGCGCGAAGCCGTTGCCGTCAAAGTTCTGCGCGTGGTATTTATAAAAGTCAACAAGAGCCTGACCTGCAGGACGGGGACGCGGTGGCTGAGCTTGGAGAGGCGGCAAGTTGTGTAGGTTGTCAGTGAGAGAATTGAGCACCGGTCGGTGCTGGCTTAATAAGTTTAGGCGACCTAAAGTTGCAATTGTTTTAAAGAGACGGCCATCACAGCCTGCCAAGTTTTCGATAGCAAAGTCCGGTGAAGCTGGCGCAGCGATCATGTCGAGATATCCTCCGCGTAGTTGCGCCTCACGGTCGTTGACGGTCGCAGTGACGGAGTCAAAGAAAGTAAACATGCTTTCCATCCAGCCCCAATTCCCAGTGGCAGGTCCAGAGGAGCGCATTCCAAGAATCTTCTTGACTCCTGCAAATTGGGTCTTGAATTGAGCTATTCCGGATTCGCACATCCTGTAATGACAGAGAATGAAGAGAGTGGCCAAAACAGAATCTTGCTTGGCCTTTGACGGATCGCTCAGTTCTTCATTTAGGAGCTGCACGGCTTGGCTTCGATGGTGATACTCCTCTTGTACTGAAGCATCATTAAGGGGGCCTTCAGGAGTGATGTTCGGGGTGGAAGTACGCCTCGATATCGACGGTTGTTGCCCGTTGATACAGTCTAGCAATGCAAGTTCAACTGGTTGCCTCCAATTTTGTTGTTTAAAACTTTGTTTTCTCCGCATCCGTAGATTGCAAGATGCAAGAGCACATATGGCGTGCTGTAAGCACTGACTGTCCGTCGCCAGACTCAGGATGTGGCGTCTGTATGGGTTGTTTGGAGTATCAATGGCAACAGTGACAGGACAGATGATCTTTTCATAGTAGCTAAGATAGAAGCTAATACGCGGAGATATGCCTGGCAATAGTCCGAAGTTTACTTCAGGCCCTATCATTGGGTTTAGATGGCTTGCTGCAGCTGCTTGAGCAGAATAATCGTCATCGGCATTCGATGTCCATGAACCCCCGTTTATATGAGAGCCATAGTGATCAGAGTGTAGCGAGTTGGACATGTTTGCTACTAAAGTTAGAGATTTGACGATTCTTAGACCGTAATAGGAGCATACCATTCGTTTCGTCGTCATAAGATACGTCCGACATGTTACAAGCGGTAGGAGAAGCTACTAACTGTCGATTTTCGTTTTGCTCATATATATTATGACGGGAGCTAAGACTAGAGCTGACTTCTGACTGAGGATAATATTGGTCTGGACACGACGTCGGTCCACGAGGATCCACTGACATTCCAAATGCTGAGGATGGTTCGGTAGGAGAACCGTGCGGTGAGTAATTATTGTATAACGGCACAGGGCTGGCTGAATAGGGTATTTCTTCAGAAGGAAAAGACTGAGACATCGGAGAGCCGTATTCGTTTTCACTATACGCGCTCAATGCAGTTAGTGGGCCTGGGAGAGAGGGAGTATAAGGATCATCTCCGTATCTCATCATCGGTGTACGCAGCCGCTCTAACGATTGACGTAGAAGCTGTTGATGATGTTGTTGTTGCTCTGCAGTCGGCGTTTGAGATATGCGCAACGACTCTTGAGATAGTGACATACTCCAATCCGTCCCAGTTATAGGAGACGTGGGCACCATATTTATAAAGTCGTATGTGGTATATGAGCTTGTAGGGATGGGAATTTCGGCCTCAACCTTAACCACAATATCATCATCGTCTCTTCTGCCATTGCTCCGTCTTGAATATGTGGATGCTGTTCTTGGCCGAAATCTTGTTGGAGGACTTTTGGCTGCCGGTGCTGATTTGGCAACGGGTAAAGACAATCCTCTCAGCTTTCCTCGGCTTGCCACGCCAACGCCCCACGTCAATTGAGTCTTGTAACCCGCACATTCGCTGCCAATTTCGAGACATTGTGAGCAATATGGTCGTCGTCGATCGCATTTGACACTGCGTTTGCTACAAGCGAAGCAATCATCAGAGGCGCCACTTGCAGGAGCTCTCCTCCGCCGCTTGCGTGGTGCAACAGCAGGCGCATCTGATGCTGGTGGAGCACATGGAACAGAAACGGTCATGATGGACTATTGTATAAGTTGAAACGACAGAATTGAGATCATTGGGCTTAGCAGCGGCGGCATTCAAGAGCAGCAGCAGACATTCATGAGACGGCGAGGAACCAAACGAAGGTTGGAAGAGGGCTGCGTCGAAAGCATTCGAGGGTGAAGGATCCATATGAGGGAGTGAACGGACGGAGACTATAACCACGGCGCAGGGTGTAGTGTAGTAGAGGTAAGCGGACGGCGATCAGCAACGCAAGCCTGTGCAGAGAGAGACCGGGGGAGGCAGCGACGAGGGCAAGGGACACTGGCAGGTACAGTATGTACAGATGTACGGGAGTAAAGAAGTGGTGAGGGAGGGAAGAGGGAAGAGGGAAGAGGAAGAGGGAGGAGGGAGGGAAGAGGGAGGGAAGAGGGAGGGAGAGGGGTGGTAGGAGGGAGTGGTCGTGGATGAGTGGTGGATGGATAGTGGAGTGGTTAGGAAGTGCCACGAAGAGCCAGGTAGAGAGACAGGAAGAGCTAGGGAGCAGCAGGGAGGCGAGGGTTAGGGGAGGGACGGTAGGACGGTAGAGCGGTAGAGGAGCGGTAGAGCAAGGCAGTGGGCGATGGGGCGGTGGGCGATGGGGCGGTGGGCGGCGGACGGAGGACGGTGGACGGTGGACCGTGTGGGAGGGAAAAGTGGCAGTTAGGGCAGTTAGGGCAGCGAGGGCAGTTAGGGCAGTTAGGGCAGTTAGGGCAGTTAGGGCAGCTAGGGCACCTAGGGCAGCTAGTGCAGCGGGCGTGTAGTGGGCGTAGCGGGCGTAGTGGGTGTGCAGCCAGCACTGTACTTACTGTACTGTCCTGCGCTGTACAGTACTGTAAGTATGTGCTTGCCGGCAGGTGCGAGCAAGTCCTGGCGAGGTTACCAGGTAGTGCTCCAGTGCCTAAGGGTACCTTATCTACAGTACCAAACCTACAGTACCTCACCTACAGTACCTCACCTACAGTACCTAACCTGCAGTACCTGCTGAATACCGCACGGTCAGGGCCCAGAGGCTCCAGGACCTATGTAAGATCCCCGCCCAAGGTTCCTGCTAGGCAGCCACAGTACCTGGCAATCAGGTGCTTCTGCTCGTCTCAGACTCCCTCTCCCTCCCTCTCTCTCTCTCTCTCAGTTGTCGTGATTCGAGTAGAAAGCACGAAGATGCTCTAAGCAATGCCCTAGAGGGCGCGATCGTACATACGGACAGTACAGGACATTGCACCGCGACCGTCACGGTAGCCTCTCCTGCTGCGTGTGCGCTGTCAGGGCTTAACGAGAAAGCACCTTAGCATGGGCGCCGTACGGGCTGGACTGGGGGGCTACGGATATGCTAAAAAGGCTTCGGTGCAAATGGATGGCGTTGAGGGGCCACTGCAGCATCGTGCTAAATTAAGACGGAATATGCTTTGTGCCTGTACTTGTACTTGTACTCGTACATCAGTAGTACCGTGCGTACATACTACAGTATACATACAGTATGTCGCGCGTTTAAGCTTGATCAGAGATCACCAGGCGCGGGCACAGGCGCAGGCACAGGCACACGTACAGGCACACGTACAGGCACACGTACCGGCGGTGCTTCCAAGAAGAAAAGAGGAATGAGGCATCGGACGAGACTCGGTGTTTGACATGCTCGTTAGTCGGCGATCTCCTCACCACATTCCTCCATCTGAGTAGCTGTGCCGGGCCGTGAGTGCAAGGCACTGACTGCAGCATCGTAGGGCCATGGGTACCGTACATACAGTCGGTACGTATAGTACTTACCACTGTATACTGTATGACGCCCGCAGCCTGCAGCCTGCTGCCTGCTGCTTGCTGCTTGCTGCTTCTGCCAGCGCTCGAAGACAGAGACGAGAGAGAGGCCAGGTCGCGCGGGTATCCGTATGTAGATACAGTCCAGGAGAGAGAGCACACCGCGTACTGCGCATGATAGACGCACGAGAGGCGTGAGGGGGTAGCCAAAGAGGCCGCACCGTACTGCTGCACTGGTGCCAGGACACAGAGCCTATGCAAGCCGCCATCCTCCTGTATCCTGCTATGCTCCCTCGCTCCCTCCGGTACTGTGTGTATGATGCTTCGTGCTTCGTGCTGGGCCGACAGGACTGCTGCGTGCTCCGTCCACAGACCTCCCCAAGCCGAAGGTCTTCACGGATCCCTCTACTCCGGAGGCTTTGGCGACGGGTGGAGGTGAGATGTTGCGGCATCGTGCGAGGATGGATTGCTTCGAGAAACTGGGATGCAGTGGCGTGACCAGGGCGGCCCTGTCACTCCATGCATCCCGCTGTTAAATCATGTCAGGATGCTCGGAGCAGATGTGGTGGCTTGCGAAGTTGAGATGGGAGGTCCTGGGGGGGGGTGGGCTGTAGCGGCGTGGGAGGGAGACGAGACGGCAGGGAGGCCGCAGAGACTGCAGAGGAGGCTACAGGGAGGCTACAGGGAGGCTACAGGGAGGCTACAGGGAGGCTACAGGGAGGCTACAGGGAGGCTACAGAGGCCACAGAGGCTACAGAGCTGAGTGCAGTACCTCCCGCGGGCCAGCGAGGGTGCTGGACTTGCCGTACAGAGCGCTCTACCTGAGCAGCCAGGCACGTCCCCCGGGTGTTGCCCGCGCCGCCCGCGCCGCCCGTGCCTCCTTCTCGAAGGGCCTGCCCTGCCTTGGCTTGGCTTCGTTCGACCTGGGCAGGTGCGCGGATGGCTGGACTGCCCTGGGCGGCTGCCCTGGGCGACTGACCGGGCGAACTGGCTGGGTGGCTTTCGTGCTCTCCTGCCTCCCTGCCTCCCTGACTTCCAGCTTCCCAGACGGCAGCGGCCAGCCAGCCCTAGGCCCCTAGCCCTTCGGCTCGGTCGCTGATGACGATGTGCAATGCGCCATGCGCCGCCTGCAGATTCTGCAGATTCTGCAGATTCTGCGCCTTTTTATCTGGCCAGGCGGCATCGCAGCAGAGCCCTGCGGTTGGAGGCGCAACGTTACATGTCTGCGCAGGGCCGCAGCGATAAGGCAGAGAACTGCTGATAAGAAGTCGTGCCAGTCCAGACTGTCCAGGGCCGCAGTCCAGCGTACGGAGTAGCCGCGACCTGCCACAGCACCTCGTAACCACCGGCTGCGTTGCTAGCGCTACAGGTATACAGTACAGTACAGTATACATGCACTGTACCGTACGTACCGCACTGTACTTGTACAATGCATAGCTTGCAGCTCGCGGCTCGCGGCTCCATCTTCGAGACAGCACAGTGCAGCAGTACAGTCTCTACACTGGGTCCCCGTCCATATCGGGGTGCTGGTGCTGGTTCTGGTGCTGGCGCCGGCGCCGCTGCAGAGGGTGGAGTGGAAAGCTTAGGTCCCGACGGTGAGGGTGGCATGGCTCGAGGGCGAGCGAGCATAGGATGCGACTAAGATGGGGATGGGGATGGGGATGGGGCCGGAGACACCTTGGGAAGAGGCCATGGCACGGAGAGTGGGCCTGTGGCTAGCGACCTGCGACCTGCGACCTGCGACCTGCGACCTGCGACCTGCGACTGCCACTTGCCCGCTTCTTGATTCCGAAGCTCTGATGCCTCCCCTCCCGAGCATCCTGCTTCATAGAACCCCGTCTCTCTAAGTACTGTCGAGTCGTTCTCCAGAGACCTGCTGCAAGCCTGCAAGGTCGGCAGTGAAGAAAGAAGTTGGCCTTGCTCGATATGCTGCACGCGGCGCCAGAGCAGGGCCCCCGAGGCAATTGCGACTACACAGACACACTACACTGGTCTACCGCCAGTCTTCGCCGAAGCGCGTGTCCTGCGAACTCCGTATCCGTACGGAGTACCGTCGCTTTGCCTTGGTGATGTCCTCATCTACTCCGTACTGACCAAGGTACCCAAGGCTCGGACTCTAAGGTGCAGACTACTGTACAGCACTACTGCCGCTTCTTTCGAGGTCGTGAGATACAATATGTTGTAGCACTGTAGTTCGCGCCGTTTGCCCAGCCCTCACGCTTGGCCCCCTGAAAGGCCCCCGCCAGCCAAAATGCTTGTTAGCCTGGGCGACATCTCGAGAAGTACAGGACGGAAGGTACAGTACCGCACAGTGCAGTATAGCAGGAGCTGCACTTTCTCACATCCGCCGCCCCTTTGGCTCAACTGAGAAGGCTGTCCGTGGTCTCATTTACTGCTGTCCTCCGCACCCTGGGGGCGAGCCACTCCCCAGCGAATCAGGCATACGGCAGACGGCAGACGGCAGACGGCAGACGGCAGACGGCCGACGGCGGATGGAAGACAGCAGGGCGAGCCGGCGCTGGCGGCCGCTGCGCGCTGCACGGCGAGACGGGGATGCACAACAGATGGATGCACAGCCAATGCACAACAGATGCACAACGGACGCACAACGGACGCATGCCACAGCAGAGGATGCAGGATGCTGTGGTGCAGCACTCCCACACCCGCACACCCACACACCCACACCCTCACTCGCATACTCACCCTCTGGCAGCGCAACATCGCGGCGCGACAGCCACTGGCCTGCACGAGCCCGAGAAGCCGCAGTGGCAGATGCATGGAAGCCTTCCAGGTGTCTTCGACATGCCTTCGACCAGCCACAAAGAAGCAAGAGAAGGAGTTGGGACGGCGTGGGCGGTAAGCAGCTTCACCCTGTACTGCGGTCCAAGGTACTGCTCAGCTGCCCAAGGCAAGGTAGGTGCCGAGGCTTGAGCGAAGGGATCTCGAATCTGCCAGCTACAGTCCAGTACAGCACCTACCAGCTTCACTGCACCGGCCATCCGTGCCATCTCACCCTCCCCGCCGAGATAATCCACCCTATAGCTCATAGCTGAAGGCACCCATGCCCATGCATACAGCACAGTGCTATAACGGCCCAGTACTCTCTGTAGGCTGTAGTACCTTCAGCTATGCCAGCCATGCCAGCCATGTACTTAATTAAGTACATACTGGTACGTATACCATGCTAACCACTGCTAGCCACCTGCGGATACGCACACCCATCTACAGTCCTCCGAATGCTGCCAGCCTGCCAGCAATAAGCACTGATCTTTCGCTGGCAAGAGGTACTCGCTCATGGGCTGCAGCTGCCGCGGCACCCTTTAAGCTTTCACCCTTCACAAATACAGCACATATCCGAGGATGTCTGTGCAGTCTAGTATCTACGGAAGTGCCTGTGCATCCATGCAGAGCCTACTGTATTGCTGATCCCTGGAGGTCGACGGGACTTGGGACGTATCTCGAGCCTCGAGTACGTAACATTATTCGCACCCCGCCCACTACTGAACTGACCGACTCTTCCATATCACCAGCTGCGCACGTACGTACACGCTACACGAGCACCTGGGGACTCGGGGAAGCGACATGACTCGGATACCTCTCGCCTTGGTCCTCGTCCTCATCCTCGAGCCCAGGAGACCTCGCAGAACATTCAAGCGGCGTGACTGCCTTAATTCTTCTTAGCCAGTTTTTTTCTGTGCGAAGAAGCGCCGTGCGGCTGCGAGAATACGACGACGGGACGAAACTAGTGTGCCTTCGTGACTCGGGTGGAGAGCACGCTGCACAGGAAACAGATCTCGGATACATATCAATGATATCTACAGTATATACCTAGTTTCGCAAGTTGTGCATGCCTTACTGAAACATATACCATACTACATACATTATACTTTACAATACTGTGTGTGGGGATGTCTTGAAATATCATTGCTGTATAGAGCGCGGGTTGCTCTCTACCGGAGCCCGTGATCCAGCATGCTCCATGGATGCCCATCTGCGCCCATCTTCTGCAGAATACTATGCACCTAAGGCATGGCCCGTAGGGGAACGTATCCGGGAATACAGTAGCCGATACTGTGCTCCCGTGTCTTGGATGTCTCGTTTGTTTAAAAGGTCCGTGTCCATGCGGGAAATTTTGTGGGTAGAAAACCGAACAGAGCAAGCCATGCGGCCGGCAATAATGGAATGCTGTGCTATAGAGCATACGTAGATACTTAAAAATGGTATACGAAGCCGCTCACGGGAAGACGTTCCTGGCTCTATCAACGGCACGCGCGCGGGAGAACAAGCCCCGCCTTTCGAACATTCGACGCACCTTCGAAGCATAGTTCTATGCAATAGAGTGGGTACCCGGTGCGCAAGGAAGGCCTCCGTACATGGTACTGTAATGTCCTCAAGGACCTCAACCCACTGCCCATGGCGTCCTTCATTAAGGATTTAGGGTGGAGGGGAGGGAGGTGCTGTACAGTACTGTGCTGTTACAGACTGTACTGCACAGTCCTGTAGGAGTCCGAGACTCCCTAGCTCATGCCGGAGGAATGATGAGGTGATTGGCCCTGTGGATCCGTCACTGTCACATGCCGAAATGACGTTCCCGCAGTTCCATGATCCCTCCCAGCTTGGAAAGCGTGCGAAGGAGCTCTGTATTCTGTGCTGTCGACAGCCACGGTGGCCGGGGAATGAGGAATCGAGATATGGAGCAGCGCATATCACACCTCACACCTCACACCTCACACCTCACACCTCACACCTCACATCATCCCGTAGCCACTCGGCGAGAGAGATGCACCGCAAACATGCCATGGCCCGTCCCAGGTGTCATCCGAAGCGTGTCTGGCGACTCGCGACCTCTGGTCCTGACGTCCTCCCGCACCTACTCTATGCTTTTTACTGTACTTAGAAAGAGTATAGCTGGAGAATCTACCGGTGAAAAAGAGCCGGCATCTTCGATGGCTGTGCACCATATCATTCTTACCTACCTCACGCGAATTAGAGTTGATGATATTCCTTACTGTATGACCTTTACAGGATCCTTCATTCGGCTATGGCCTCCATATCCAGGCGAAGATCCGTGGCGCGAATGCTCTTATACAGTCGGATACTCGCACGGCATGTGATTGAGCAACGTTTGGATCACACGGAAACACGGCGTGTATATCCTGCAACTGTAATGGTGCATCGCATAGTGCAGTCGGTATACGCAGTAAGTACACCGTCTTACGTGGTGGTTATAGTGGTTATACAGTCGCGGTGCTGTGGTCGTAGCACCTGTAGCAGCACCTGCTGTAGCAACTCGATGACGCCACCGTCTCGATTCCCATCAAATGGCTTGCAAGGCCACACCACGAAGGCAGCATTCGTACCGAGCTGTAAACGAGCAACAGCGCTAGATTGCCCTGCTACTACAGTATATCCGTCAGCACTTCTGGCAGATGCTTGTGCTCCTTAGCAGGCCGGCACCTAAGCGGCCCGCGGCATACACAGGAAAATGCGAGGCGCCACGGCTGGCCATCCTTGTGCATGGTGGGGGATTTTTTAGATCTCATGTCACCCTTGGCTTGCCTGAGAGTCGAGCCAGGGTCATCCTGAATCAAAGATGCATCCAATCCTGGAATCTGACTCCAGATTTTAGATAAGCCGCCGAGGCACGTGACGATAGCATTGATCTCAAAACAAACACGCCAAGACATTTCAGAGTCCGTGCAAACATCACGTCGAAAATGTCGATTGGGTTTTCGAGAATTATTTGGGATTTTGGAGGACCCAGCCAGTCCACTACAAATCTTTGTTCCGAACAGCCTCCACGACTTTTTCACCATGGGCCGTGAATTACAGAAGAAGAAGAACAGATCTTCGATCCCGAAGATCAAGGTAAAGCCCAAAAGCAAACGTGTCAACCCATTAGGAAATTCCATCATCGCAGCAAACTGGTATGTCCCGCATTACCTTCCTCTTTGATACTCAACCCCGCCTGACAATGTATGCACAGGAACTCTGCCGAGACACTCTCTCAGAACTATCGCAGACTTGGGCTTGCGTCCAAGTTGAACTCGGCAACAGGCGGTATAGAAAAAGGCCATTCCAAGTCCTCCACTGCACAGAAGCTTGCAATCACATCGGTTATCCCAACCGTCATCAAGCCTACCGAGGCACGCGTAGAGCGAGACCCACAGACTGGCAAGGTTCTGCGAGTTATCCATTCCGGCAAAAGCAAGCCGAATCCTCTGAACGATCAACTCCTAACGGACGACGAGGATGACGAGATGGATGATGAGTTTGAGGGCTTCGATGGAGAAGTGGTTGAGCAGAATGCGATCATAAAAGAACTCGAGGAGCAGGCACTGATGGTGCCAGAGAAGCGAGTACGGAAACAGAGCCAAAGGGAGCAAGAGTGGATTGAGCGATTAGTGAAGAAGTACGGCGAAGACACCAAGAAAATGGCGAGGGATAGGAAATTGAATCCCATGCAGCAGACTGAGCCAGATATCACAAGGCGGATAAATAAATGGAAGGCTGAGAATGAAGGAGTAATGGACGAAGCTTGAGGGCTAGATATCAAATGGCGTTTGTGGAGTTGGACATAGTGTCTCTGATAGAAATCATGTGCATGAATAGCTTAGGTCGGCTTGAATTCACTGCTGGGTTTTAAAAGGGGCTAAAAGGACCATTTCTGAAAACATATTACTGCAGCAGCTTCTAATCTGACTATCATCAACCTAGAGGAACTTTGGTATCAAACACCCCATTTCCTTCCCATTATTACAGCTCGGACGGCACGGCCTTCTTAATCTCAGCCTCAATAACAGCCTCCAACTCTTCGGGCTTCTTGGTACTGGCCCATCTATCCTTGACCTTCCCATCCTTCCCAATCAAGAACTTCTCAAAGTTCCACTTGACCCTCTTCAGGCCCAGCAGGCCTGGCTTCTCGGCCTTCAACCACTCAAACAAGGGCTCCGCATGATCGCCATTGACCTCCGTCTTGCCGAAGATGGTGAACGAGACGCCGTAGTTGACCTGGCAGAAGTTCTGGATGTCGTCGTCAGTCCCGGGCTCCTGGCCGCCGAACTGGTTGCACGGGAAGCCGAGGATCTCAAACTCGCCCGGGTGTTTCGCAGATACGGCCTTGTACAGCTTCTCGAGTCCCTCGTATTGGGGAGTGAAGCCGCACTTGGACGCCGTGTTGACTACGAGGACGACCTTGCCCTTGTAGTCCGACAATGGCTTTGGCTGGCCCTTCTCTGTGCATAGCTTGTAAGCTACCGCGCATCATCCAGGAGCTCGGCATGTGGTCAGACTTACTATCGAGCGGCTTGAAGTCATAGAAGCTAGTCGCGGAAGCCATATTTCTTCGCTGTTGCTGAGGACGAACTGTGGAATGCGTACGAGTCGAAACGTTACACAAAGGTCTGGTGGACTTGACGGCAGCCGCTATAATAACGGGCAGGCTCTGGTGTTTAAGTGTTGCTTGACAGAGACGTCGTGAAGCTTGCATTCGATTTGATTATGAACAAGGTTGGGCCAGACCCGAAGTTCTACGGGGCCAACTTATAAATCACTAAATGCATTCTCCGTGGTTGCGGTGCGTCTTGCCTCATCTGTCCAAAAGCCTCAGGAAAATGCGTCATTCCCCAGTCATGCCTCGGCACTGGACGCTTCCGGGTCCCGACATTCCTATCTCGATATCGTCCTTATCGCGATCTAGCGGGCCGCCGACTTCACTGAACATACATGCTATATTGTGAGGGATCATGGCGACTGAAGAAGGAAGGCGCAATATTGTGATAATAGGTACGTCTGGCAGCAACATGGTTTGATAGATGAGTTCGTATTGCTCGTGTTCCGTACTGATTGATAACTTTGCAGGGGGAGGTATTATCGGGTGTACCAGGTACGTTTCATGCTGCACCTCTCATAATAGCTACTGATCGGTACTAATCAACGAGTACAGTGCCTATTTTCTAACACGCCATCCGTCTTATAACCCAGCACTGCATAGAATTATAATCCTCGAGGCTACGCACATCGCATCAGGTGCCTCTGGCAAGGCGGGCGGGTTACTTGCTCTCTGGGCCTACCCCGCCAACATCGTCCCACTCTCCTACCAGCTACATGCCGAACTCGCCGCGGAACATGACGGCGCGAAACGATGGGGATACCGAAGACTTCACTGCGGCTCGTTGAGTGCGAAGGGCCGGCCATTGGCCAATACTGGGCCTGGCGCTTCTCAAGGTACGAAGGAAGAATGGTCGAAACTTCCAAAGCTCGGAGAGAAAGCCGTGGGCAAATCGAGCGCGGCTGGAGTACCCCAAGACCTCGGCTGGTTTGTACCAGAAACCATAAGTGGGTATTATGAGATGGGCGATCCAAGTACAACTGCACAGGTTCATCCGTTCCAGTTCACGACTTCAATGGCTGAGCTGGCGGAGGAGAAGGGAGCCAAAATCCAGTTCGGCGCTGTCACGGCTATTGATTATACGGGCGATGTGGTAAAGTCTGTGACATATGAGGAGAAGGAGTCTAGGAGAATACACACGATACCTGCCACTGATGTAGTGGTATCTGCTGGCCCGTGGACGAGCCACGTCTTTCCTGAGGCTCCTATCGATGCCGTGAGGGCTCATTCAGTGGTCATCAAGGCCGATGTCACCCCCTATGCCGTCTTTTCAGAAATCGAGCTTCCAGTTAATTTTGGCCGGACTGATGGGGCTGAGAAGAACTGGCGGAGACACGGAAAGAAGGTTTCGCCAGAGATGTATGCTCGGCCCAATGGTGAAGTTTATGCTTGTGGTAGGTCGCATCCATCCCAAATCAGCCTCAGGGCTAATATGTCCTATTTAGGCGAAGGCGACACCTTGGTCCCTCTTCCAAAGAACAGTGATCTTGTACAGTGCGATGAAAGCCGCTGCCAGGACATCATTGATTACGTCGGTTCCATCAGCGATGAGATGCGCAATGGTGAAGTCCTGGTAAAGCAAGCCTGTTATCTTCCCTCCATCTCTGGTGGTAGTGGCCCGCTTATTGGTCCGACGGGTATTAAGGGTTTACTCCTCGCTACAGGACATACGTGCTGGGGCATTCAGAACTCCTGTGCCACGGGGAAGCTAATTAGTGAGTTTGTTTTTGATGGGAAGGCGAAGAGTGCCAGGATTGATAGTCTGGATCCGAGATTGGTGCTTTAATTTGATGGAGGAATTCTTTGGGTTTCGTCGGATATGGGTATTATCCTGGATATTATCCCGCGTCTTACTATCTTATGGTCGGGGAGGTCCGGGAGAGGCTGGCGGGCTATTGATTCTGGAGGTATGGCAAGAAATGGTGAAGATGGTGGTAAGCTGATCCTCACCTACATTTAAAATTGGTTTACTTAGTATCAAAGTTGAAAAGTATGGTTCTTGTCGTTGCACTCTTCTCTCCACAGCCCTCCTACCCTTCTTCGGATCTCTCACTGCCAGACTAATCAGTCAGCCCTAAGAAGTCTTCTAGCCTTCCAGCCGTATGAGTGACGCAGTAGAAACAAGAACAGCTTCTTGCTCAGTCTCCCCACAGTCTCTAAGGTCTTATAGAGGCGCCTCAGCCTATCCTCAAGTACCTCTATCCACCAAACGCCGCTACGTAAATCAGTGGTAAATCTCACAAAACACGATGCTGACCTTGTAGCCACGCACTCCTCCCGCTCTAGAGCTCTCCAGCGGTGTATTCTCTTCAACGGATCTGCTACGATAAGCCGTCCCCGAGGTCTTAATTCGGAAAATCAAAATTTCGAAAGTTGCGAGAAGACTGGTACTTGGTACAGCTGGTAGTTTCCAGCGCAATGACGATTCAGTCTTGGGTCGGGGCGAGCCTTTGGCACTTCCAGAACGGCAGTGACTCGTATGAGCGGTGTCGAAGTCGATAGTACCCGTCCAGTATGCTGGAACTAATGCTGGCGTTAGGATATCTAGTACCGGACTTGAGGGTTGTGTAGTTGAGGAGGGAGATGGATGGATGCCATATCCTTCTAGAAACATTATTTCAAGTTATTATTTCTAATTCTACTTGTATATCTATAAGTAGTGCCTGTATTTTTAACTCCGAAAACCTTCTTGGAAACTCCGTCTAAAACCTTCCCGTGATGTACCTCCCGTGCCGCCGACTCGACCGGACCAGTCTATACCCCTTGCACCGTGTTATTACCATGCTCATACTCATGTCTGTATAGATCTCAAACCAAGGTCTCAGCTATTGGCTGGGTATGCTCCCTTTCCTTGTTATTAGATCCTTTCTTATCCACAGATCTATTCGATCGACGGATTAGCCGGGTAGGGTTAAGAGACATCCCCGAGGTGAGGCCACGGCTTTTAGTTTTCCGGAAGGCATCGTCAATGTCTTCCAGCGTTTTGCCCTTTGTCTCTGGCATCGCTACTAAGCAGACAATAGCTGTCATCAGAGTAGCTGCTGCGAACAGAAAGTAGATTCCAAAGGTCGACTTGTCAAGGAAAATCGGTGTTATGAAGGCAACACCAAAATTTACGATCTGCATAACACTATTAGTTAAGAAGCGAAACTCTGCACGAGAAAAAGCCTACCCAATTTGAACTCTGCGCTAGGCTAGTTGCCGCAGCTCTCGTGCGAGCTGGCTGAACTTCGCTGGCGTAGACCTTGATCCCAACAGCCCATGAGATGCTGTAAACAACGGCAAATACGTAGAGCATCACGATGACGACCCATTTTCCAGCACCATATGTGCCGTGAACACTATTAGAAGCATACATGGCGCCGATAATAACCATACAAGCAACCAGTGCAAAACCACCAAAGAGTGTAGATGTCCGGCGGCCCCAGTGATCAGCCAGAAGAAATGCGGGTATCGTGGAAGCGAAGATCAAAATGGCAGAGATTCCGGAAGCAAGAAATGATGCTTCGGATGACGCGAAACCAGCTTGTTGGAACAATAATGGTGCGTACTGTGACGATTAGTTAGTGGATAGATAAATTCTCCTCATGGCGATACGTACGTAGAGTACACCATCAATACCACTGAGCTGTTGCATTCCCATCAGAAAGACCCCCAAAGCCGTGCGCGTCCTGACATCTTTCTCAAATACTTTCAACAATTCATGGGCACCACCATTCTTGGGTACGGTAGCGCCTGGACCAGTAATATTACTTGAGGTAATGACCAAAGCAAGTTCGGATTCCTCTTCTTTCTCTCTTTCGTCCAGCGGTACACCAAGCCTGTCCCAAAGCTCGGCTGCTTCATCCTTACGTCCCATAGCCGTTAACCATCGAGGAGAATGGGGTAAAAACATCAACGTTGAGGCTGAGAAGAGAATGGCTACCAGGACCTGCAGTATAAATGGCAACCTCCACGAGAGGGAAGATGAGATGTTTACAGTTCCATAGCAAATGAAATATCCGCCGCATAAGCCTAGAGTAATGACAAGCTGGGGCGTGGAAGCAAGTCTACCACGGTATATAGGTGGGGAAATTTCGCATATATAGCTATGTCTGTCAGCGAGGTTATTTTGAACAAACTCAATAGGCTTACACAACAAGAGTACTGAGGAACAAGCCTTCACCAATGCCTGCGACAATCCGTCCAATGATGAACATTGCAAGATGCACAGCCCCACCTTCAAGGGCAGCACCAATTCCAAAGATAAAGCCACCAAGGGCAACAGCTCTGACTCGGCCAACCCTGTCTGCAAGAGGTCCCCCAAAGAAGGAAGCAATCGCAGCAGGAATCAGAATGGATGAGACAACAGCGCCATGCGCGGTAGACGAGAACGAGCCGAACGTCTTGATAAACTCTGCCATTACTGTTACCGGTCCTATCGTGCCAGTATCGAGACTGTGATGGTATCAACGTCTATCAAAACATGACGAGAAGCACGAGGATTTACCCAAACAACAGGCCCCCGAGGGAGGCAAGGATCGAAGCCTGGACATATTTCGGAGGGCTTGGAACGTGATAGAGCATGGCTTTATCCAACAAGGCCACAGGAGGTTGATTGACGGGAGGAGGAAATCATGGAAGAATAGAGAGATCGATGGCACTTGGTGGTGACCGGTGAAGAGTTTCAATTTTTATGAGGGCTACGTCGATTTATCCGGTCACGGGCCGGGCCAACGACATGCTACTTGTCACGATAGTGCCTTGGGATGCTAGCCACGGTGTGCACCCTCTACGGAGCACTGCCGGCCGGATCAGGGCAGGAGGCGTCCGCCTCGCGCCAAGATAAGTGCACAACAGGAATAGATTGCTTTCTGTATATTTATTTCTACAATGAGAATCCGGGGTAGACTCTACAGGTGCGGACATGGAGCAGACGTCGTTGTTTTGGGAGCGGGAGAGGCCAGTGCCGGGACAGAATCTACATGATGATGATATGGATTAGATGGCCTTGTTGTTTTGGAGCTGTCGGGGCACGCGGGGCTAATCGCAGAGGGCTCCCGGCCGGTGTTCTCGTCGCTGATAACTGATAGGAGCGCACGCAGTACTACAGCTCTGCGTGTGTTTTAGAAGAGGCAACTCTAGTATACAGAATATGCCGGTTCTCTGCCTGCCGAAGCATTGCTGAAGCATTGATCTATCTCTTGCCATCTCACGAGAAGCATGACACTCGGTGTGCTCCTCCGCGGGTTCGTGGTCATTCATTCCTGGCGGCGGGCGGCTGGTGGCACGGCCGGCGACCGTACACCTGACTGACCCCGTCACCGACGCCGTTAACGGCTAAACCTCGGCTACCGCCGACTCTTCAGAGTTCACTCCTCTGTAGAGATGGTCGGTGGTTAGGGTTACTGCATTGGGAATCTATCCATTCCCGAAGTCCAGGCCGGCTCTCGGGATTGCTGCGTCCCTTTGACGGCCGCGTGACTGTGTAGCTCTGTAAAGAAAAAAGTGGCAACTTTCTGGATCAGCCGACCTGTGGTTTTGGCAACATTGAATTCTTTTATTTTTGGTCCCTGTTGTCACGTGGCTAGCCAGCTGATCGGCTAACGGGAATCACTGTACCGCTAAAGTTTTGCCTATGTTTTGCCTGTGGAATGCCTTGAACCCTCGGTCGCTTAGAATCTCGGTTAACAGAAACACAGAAAATATAATGTCCAAAAAAAATGATCAAACAAAAAAAAAGGCAAAAAGATAGGAATAGCAATTCCTGGTTTCGATCCAGGGACCTCCGGGTTATGAGCCCGGCGCTAATTGAGGAATTAGTATTTTGTATTTGGTGATTTCAACTTTGTAGTTGAAGGAAGTGTATCTTACCGCTTCCGCTGCGCCAAATTGCTGTTAAGCTAGATGCTGTTGTTGTTGGAGTACTTTTGCTTATCTCGCTATATGAGACCCACAAAGTAAATTTCTACTAGCGCCCCAGAAAGAGGATATTATAGGTAATTTATAAGACGATACGTTATAGAAGTAGGGCTCCTATATAATCCATTCAAGCTCTAACTCCATATATATTTATCATTATATTTAATAGACCATATTACTAATTACTTTTACACATAGTCGTTGTTATATAAGTTGGGTAAATCATTCGGGCAAATACATTGTCTTTAAATTAATAACTTCGAGATAATATTTAATAAATTTGAATAATAACAACTAACATAATTTCCGACATCAAGCACCGGCTTATAATTTAGATGTCTTTAAATCAAAATCAGCAATTACCATTCCTATTATCCTTTTACATTTTCTATTTAATATCCTACACTTGAAAGATGCACCTGTTACTCTCCGGCGTCAGGAAAATAATAGCCGAAACGAACCTTAGGCGCGTCGGCGTTAGAGAATACGCGTCGCTGGCAGCTTGCTGCCAACGCAGTAGCTTCAAAATTTGTTGCGGTAATCTTGATACATAACGGGGATTGTTCCATTTTCTGGAACAACTTTAAACATCACTCATGACGACACCTACTTGATAAATTTTCTTTTTGCTTGGTGTTACATAATGCTACAAACATGGCAGTTCCGCCATTGACTATACGGAATCTTACTTCAACCCCAATAGAGCTGAAGCTGGTTGAACGATATGAAGCTGCAGGGCGCTCAGCTCGTGGCGTTTTATCCTATTTTACCAGCAACGCCTCTGCTCTTATGAGCAACATAACATCCCCTTCATCACGTCAACTTGCTACTCACTCTGAGAGTTTTAATCACCAAGATGTCTCCATTCCTATTGCCCCGTATGAAGCTAAGACTACCGATATTTCGACCTGTGTACATAGTCCGAACGAGATTATGCGACTCACTTTCGAATCCGAAGGTCAACGATATAGATTCGATACCCCGACTCCATCTTCTCGATCAACTGTGTTGACTCCTTTATCGCCGAACCCTCGTTCCGAATATACTGCAATCTTTCTTCCAAAGTCTTCATACATATCCCTCTTTTCATCTGCGAAACTCGAGTCATGGATGAGCAATCTGAGGGACGAGTCTCCTCTGTCCGCGCTGAGCATACCAGGAACGCACAACTCTCCAACTTGCTACAAGGCTCTCCCATCAGTGAGATGTCAAACGGTAACTCCCAGAGAGCAGCTCGATAATGGCGTACGATTCTTCGACATTAGAGTACAGCCAGAAAGCCCCGATAATCCTTCCAAGGATGGTCTCATCCTTGTTCACAGTGCATTTCCAATCTCTCTCACTGGTACTAAGTATTTTCGCGACGTGGTAAATGATGCCCTTGGGTTTTTGGATAGAAACCCGACAGAAACGATCGTCATGTCTGTGAAGCGCGAAGGAATTGGTAAGGCTACCGATCAGCACCTAAGCAAAATCCTACACGATCATTACGCAAACGACCACAACCGATGGTTTACACAAAATAGAATCCCAACGCTTGGCGAAGCGCGTAAAAAGATAGTTCTTATTCGACGCTTCGGGCTTCACGACTCCCTGACAAGGGAAAACTCCGGTACTGGCTGGTGTATTGATGCCGAGAGCTGGCCTGACAACTGTGAAGATGGGCTATGTACAAGCGGTGAGATCCGAGTTCAAGATTTCTATGAAGTTGAGGAGGCAGTCAATATAGAGAAGAAAGTCAAATACTGCCACGCACATCTAGAACGTGCAGCACAATCCGTATGCGTTCTACCTGGGGACCCAAGAGCTGCTGTACTAGAAGCTTCAAGACAACCGTTGTTTTTTAACTTCCTAAGTGCGTCAAACTTCTTTAGCCCGAGATGCTGGCCTGATAGGATTGCGGCAAAAGTCAACCCGTCCGTCATTGACTACCTTTGCCGACGGCATAACGAACCTGACGCTATTGGAGGATATGATGGAGGCCAATGCCGAAAGGCAATTGGCGATGGTAGTACGGGAATCGTGGTCTGCGATTTCGTTGGAAGTAATGGAGATTGGGATCTTGTGAGATGCATCGTGGGACACAACGCGAAGCTGGAAATGAGAGAGAAAAGACAATAGAAAGATACCATCTAGATTTAGAGATGAATTAACGAAGCAACGCTGGCATAATGAGCAATGGGAACGAATCTCCTGTTGAAGTGATACACATTCGAGCCAGGTCCAAGTCCGCACCATACAGTATAATACATCTAGCTTACGACGTTATTCCGCTTTCGTCTCATCTTTCGACACTTCGTCTTTAGCTGTTCCCTTTCCCTCATCCTCCAGCATCGTCCTCCTACTCTCAACCGTAAAGTACAGATTTTTCGCTGCACTCTCTAATGTATTTGTAACTCCTGCTCCGACGCGCTGTAACATTGCAACAAGTTGTCCCCTCAGACCCTCCAAGCCTCCCTGGATTCCACCAACCCATTTCGTACCGTCGACATCGAAAACTTTCCCTTCTACTCGCGCACCCATTAACATGAGCTTCTGTAACCCGGTCTGCACAGCGTTATCATGCCACCCGGGGTTCATCCTTCGTGTGGGTGCAGGGAATGTTGGTGCACTTGGTGACAGTATCGAAAGCGCAGCAGCCAGATGTTGTGGAGAGACAGTAGGGAAGGTGAGTAGCACGAGCGGTCCAGATAGGAGGGGAGCTAGCGCATGCGAAGTTTTGCGGTCAACAACTGCATCATGAACATTTTGTGAAAGAATATGTGTCAACCCATCAGATGGCGGCTCTGCCGGATAGTATTCCACTGCTCTTAACGCAGCCGCAAATATGCCAGTCTGGATGATCTGGAGCCTAATCCCACTGGCTAAGTCCTCATACGGCTGTCCCGCTGCTGCCCTAGTCTCATCGACCTTTTGCAAAGCCTTGACTAATTCACGGCGTATGCTCACCCATTCATTAGATTTAAGGTTGTTATGCTGGAAAATGAGCATGAGGGGGGTGGAGCGTAGGAGCGAAGCATATTGTCGGAGGAGTTGTGATTTGCGGAACTCAGGAGGTTTGAAGGATGGTGGCTGGGTGCTCGGATAGTGTGCAATTGGAGGAGGGGAGTGTATTGATTGCCCAATTGAGGTCGAAGAGATAACTGTAGCTGCGGTAGCATACTGTCGATACCTTGGAGGTATATACGTGCGTTTCAGCCGTAAGATTGAACGAATCACCCTCGAGGGCGTTTGAATTCTTGCAGCTGGCATGATATCTAATGCAAATAGTCAGCTCAATTGACGTTTCACTCAGTAAAGACTCTTGTAAGCTCACTATCGAATCGCCGGGGAAATTGTCTACTTGAATCGTACTCGGAACATTTTCGGTCAAGACGAGAGCGGCGTATGCCTGAGGCCAAAACGGTCCCGACACCTCCCAATGACTCCCACAACGAAGAACATTTTTACTCTATCAGTACCACATTACGGGACAGAGAACCTCCGTATCCGAAGCACCATCTCTTCTTTCCCCATGGTTAATAGTTAATCCGACAAAATCATGGTGCAAGATGTTGAGCCAAGTGCTCCGCAGAACATATCGATTACTCCCCTGCTGAGACGCTTGTGGCCCTCACCACGCGAATCACGTGTAACGGCCGAGGAGATTGCCTTCGCCATCGCGCATATCTTCACTGATCAATTGAGCCCTGTCCAAACAGGGGCACTGTTGACATGCCTTCATTTTACGGGCTGGGATGTGAAGGCTGATGTTATTGCAAAATGTGCCGAATCTATGCGGCAAGCGGCTGCTCCAATCGATAAGGAAAGCTTGATGGCAGTTGTGAAGAGGAAAGGAAGGACAGAGGGTAAATACGAAGGAGGACTTGTGAGTGAGACATGATTGAATTCTTGGCCGCAATACTAATTTTGACAGTGCGACATTGTTGGTACTGGTGGAGATTCCCATCATACTTTTAACATTTCTACAACGTCATCTATTTTGGCTTCTTCACTATTACTCGTCAGCAAGCATGGAAATCGGGCTTCAACCTCAAAATCAGGTTCGGCTGATTTACTCAAGTCTACCTTACCCACTCCGCCAGACTTGATGGCGATCACGCCTGAGACCATTGCAAAAGTCTACGAGACGAGCAATTATGCTTTTCTTTTTGCACCTGTATTCCATCCGGGTATGAGATACGTCGCACCTATCAGAAAAGAGTTGGGATGGAGGACAATCTTCAACCTCTTAGGACCATTGGCAAACCCAGTTGAAGGTCTGATCGAGGCAAGGCTTCTTGGTGTTGCTAGACGTGATATTGGACCAGTCTTTGCCGAGGCCTTGAGGATGACCGGAGCAAAGAAAGCTCTGATTGCTTGTGGTGAGGAAGATCTGGATGAAATCAGTTGTGCTGGCCGAACTTACTGTTGGATGCTGAAGGAGCGAGAGGGCTCTACTGGTACCAATGATGTGGTTCAAGAAGTAGACATTGAGGCGTTCACAGTCTCAGCTACTGATTTTGGCCTTCCAGCACATCCTCTCGCGGATGTCTCTCCAGGCAAAGAGCCTCATGAGAATGCCGAAATACTCATAAAATTGCTACAGAATAAACTACCTAGGGATGATCCGATCCTTCACTTTGTCCTTATGAACACGGCTGCGTTGTTCGTCGTTTCGGGTGTTTGCGAGGCAGATAGCAGTGATATGGGTCATGGAGATGATGGAAAAGTCATCACAGAGAGGGGCCCTGGAGGTGGGAGATGGAAGGAGGGTGTAAGGAGAGCGAGATGGGCTGTAGAAAGTGGGGAGGCTTGGAAGCAATGGAGGCACTTTGTAGAAGTAAGTAACAGCTTTGAAGGCGTCTAAAAGGCAAAAGGCTCGGGATAAGGCCGTCCGTCTACTGCCACAGACAGAGTCTGTTCTGGTCAACGCAAAAGTCTATGTTAGCAGCCGTAACGGCATTGAAATGCAAGTAGCTATATGCATCAATCGCCTATAGTCCTTAAAGAGGTGGTGCTCTGATGTTGCTTTCCTAGCGTCTGATAAATTACTACTTGAAGGCATTTTATCAGTCCGGAGTTTTGTGCCCCATCCGGCTAGCGTTTGCTGAACCACGTGCAACTGCCTGCCAATTGCCATTTCGAAAACCTCGCATTTGGGCCCCCCAGCTATTCTATTCCTCCAGAGCTTTTTCCGGGTTCCCATTGCATTGCGAAGGAAGAGTCACGTGGTGACTTAAATAGACGTTCTGACAAAGCTGGAGAGAGCGTCCAGGTCAAGGGTCTCTGTCCTAGCCGCCGATCGACCCGCAGAGCACAACTAAGCTTCACAGTTATATCATGGAAGAATGTGACATTTAAGAATAAATCCAGTTCGACTGACAAGTTCCTGCATCATGAATAGTGCAGTGAGTCGTACTCGCCCTAGTCCTTCGTCCCTTTACTTACAGCGCATTCAAGTGCGACGAGTGCAGACTTCGGAAGTTTCGAGTAAGTGCTGCCCAACGAGGACCTATCATGTAGAGTGCTGTATTGACATAGACAGTGTTCAAAAGAGCGCCCTCATTGTGCTTACTGCGTGAAGCACGGAAAGGCATGCATCTACAGCGCAAAAGTGACCCGTAGTCCCCTTACTCGCGAGTGAGTGAACAAGAGTCGCTTATAATGAATGACCTCGAACTAAACTGGGGTTTAGATATGTCACATCACTTGAAGCTCGCGTTAAGACGCTCGAAGCCAAGTGTGCGGAATTGCTTCCTGGAGTAGATTTAGAGTCTCTTTCGACGCCAGAATCAACGTCACCAGGCTTCAGTACATGGAGCATTCCGGACAGCACAGAACCATCCCCAAGAGTCAAATCAAAATTAACTCAAACTAAGCTTCTGAAGAGTTCTACTGATGCTCTGCCAGAAAAATCCAATGGGTTTGAATGGGCAGAACAACAAAACTCAAGTATTCGGATTACAGATGGAATGGCTGCTCTTTCTGTGGACCCGCAAGGAGCTGGATTTATGGGTAAGCACAGGTACTAGCTTTTAAGTAATGGAGGTTAATACAAAACTAGGCTCTTCTGCAAATGTTGCCCTTCTCCGTTCTTTACATCGTAATGGATGGAAATTTGAATATCCCATCTCGAATGTAGCTGGAGACCAAGAAGCCGATAAATCAATGCTCTATGATTCATGGAATTTATTAATTCAGCCCTCAAATCGTCGACAGCTTACAACATCATTAATTGACGCCTACTTTTATCATTACCATACAGTGTATCCCGTTATCCACGAAGCCACATTCCGAGCCCAATACAATGAAGTTATTCCGAAGCCCGGCGGTAGTGCTTGGTCGCTACTTTTGAACACTGTACTCGCTATTGGAGCATGGACTCTAGGGCATGATATGACAGATGATATTTTGGGAGTTGGATTGCAAGACCCTGGCGCTGCCTTTACATCCGGAAATCTAACGATGGTGCAAGCACTAGTATTGTTGGGCAATCATACACAACGATGTAACCGGCCGAACACGGGCTGGAATTATACTGGCCTCGCTTTGAGGATTGCCATAAGTCTTGGTCTTCATAGAGAGTTCCCAGACTGGAAGATAAGTCTCTTAGATAGAGAGATGAGACGAAGAGTCTGGTGGTGTGTCTTCATTTTTGAAAGCGGATCTTGTATTACCCTTGGTCGACCAATTATGTTACCAGGGCCCGAGATAATGGATATTAACGAGCCATTGAATGTGCATGATGAGGTACTGTTCTTGCTCTGCATTATATGATTTAGACTGACTAAGTAAACCGCAGTTTTTAACACCCTCTACAACTCGCATCCCCCCCGAAATGGCTGAACCAACTCTGTACTCAAGTCTGTTGTCACAGTTGAAGTTTCATAGGTTGGCCAATCCGATGTATATCCGTCGACTTTCAGATCCCGACCTTCCTATAGAGGAAGTGCTTACGATGAATGCCGAATTAAGCAATTGGCTTATGACTCTTCCATCATACCTTCAAGAAGATAATCAATCCTTCGAGACATTGGACTGGCTGCCCCTCGCCCGCAATCGCTTGTTCTGGCGCGTTCAAAACTTTCGCATTCTACTGCTTGGCCCAATCCTTCTTCGATGGGCTAACGAGAAAACGGGAAATATTTTCGCTGCAGAGACTGACACTGAAGGGCAGAAAAAGTGCAGACATATGTGCTTAGAATACGCTCATATCTCGATTACCTCGATTGATGAGTATTTCTCGTGTCATCTATTCAGCCCTTTAGGTGACTGGTATGCCTTGTAAGTGCATTCAACCAGTGCTAGCATTTAAGCATGACACTCTATTAAAGGTAAGCATCCGTTGACTTGAACTAGATATCATCTATTCCAAGCGAGCCTAATCCCTATAATTGCGATGGTGATGGAACCAGAATCTCCAGAAGCTAACTCATGGTATGGGGACATTGAAACTGCAAAACGAATACTTGGCTCAGTCGTCACGCACAACCAAGTTGCAAAAAGGTTCTTGGGTGTACTCAATCGATTCTATCCATCAATGGAAACGATACCTGTTGGTGAAGAAATGGAGGGCCAAATTCTAGATCAGATTTACACACAGCTTGCAGGCACCCAGGCTGATATGGGGACGGAATTTCCATGGTAGACTTAAAATGATCAAAAGAAAGAAAGTTAAAAAAGAAGGGAAACTTCTTTTATGATGAGATCCTTTCCTCTAGATTGGATTTCTGGATGATCAGCACCTAATATGATGTTTAGTTATCCTGGCCGTTTTAATATTTATAATCTCTCTTCCCTGAATTTCTACCCCAATTCTCAGCCTGAGTTCAACCTAAAGAAGAAGAGCATGCAAAAGAAACTGCACACTAGAAGCATTGCAATCAATAGAACGCCATAACCGACTGGATGTTTCGGAACTCGTTTAGCAATGAACATATCACTACAGCTAATCCTCCGTATGTATTCACAAGTCCTTCATCAACACTACATACACCCTGCTTCCAAGCGACCAGGTAAATGGAGGTACCTAATTGATTATCAAGTTGCTAGGTACGTTAGCAGGATATGCGGAATGAAGAAAATGGGTAAAGCGATTTTGAGATATTTTCCTGTCATGTAGAGGTCTTTCATTAAGTCTTGTATTGCCAATTTTAAGTCCTTTTAAGTAGAAAGGAGACGGTGCCGTGCATGCATGAATTTTCTGCGACGTACATAGGCGTTGCAGAGGGCGCCAGGGCGTGGATAAATAAAGTATAGTATATATTGTAGTGATTCTTCCTTCACCATCAGAAATTCTCTCCTGCTGACCACGTCGTTATTCTTGTCTCATTCTGACTCCTTCCTATCTGTTTTATGTGATTAGCCGGCCTGGGGGTGTCACCGTATATGCTCCCTTGAATTTCCAAAGCTACCGAGGGTGAGTATGGTCGTCGATAAGTTTCAGGAGCCTGATAAATGATACTTCCATCAATGTTTCGGCCAACTGCGGCTGCGTACGAAACGGCTGACCCTTGCGGAACAGGGTCATCTGTAAACCTTTGTGTGAAATAGCCACGTGACGCTTCACAACTATAGATGCTGACGGAAGCTTCTTTGCCATCAGTTTGCTTGTCTCGGATACGACAGATGAAGCTTTATTTATTGAAATAGTTGGCTTAGTGGAAGCCATAGCGAAAGTCTTAGGAAATGCTTAGGCTAATGTATAAATTGAGGAAGATGCATCTTGGAATAATATATGAAAAGGAAATATGATTTTAAACATTGCCGTTTCTTAAAGGGATAACATTTAATATAATATAGAAGGTGTTGTCTTCATAGGTTTGATATCCTCTGCATCCCTTCCACTGGTATACTCGAAAATAGAGTCGAAGAGAGCCGATAAAGGTACAAGGGAGGTGCTCGTTGTAACTAACAAAGAAATCTTACATTTATCTTGGAATTAAAACAAAGAAAGCACTGATCGGTGAGGGAAAGAGCAGAAATTTAAATATCGTATACTGACCCATTCTTTGTTCTTTACATGACAGCGTTCAACCTTCCATGCCTGCAAAATCTTTTGAAATTTTGACGACTTTAAAATGCTTACTGCCTAGGGATATACAGTGGAAAAGGTGACAAATGTACTGGATACTGAACTCACTATACTTGACAATATACAACACCCCTTTATGAGCTCCGTTAGTTGCTTGTCCTACGGAGTATCGAAAATGAGCAACTGGTTTCACCGAACGCTCAACGGAAGAGTTTTTAAGGGAATAAAATCCATTGCATGGACTCAAAACACACAAACTTCCGATATCATACTGTTGCAGCATAGCCCAAGTTTCCATCAAAGTAAACAAAAAGCCATCCAGGATCTGCAAAATCAACTAACGTTAACTTCGAATACATTCTTGGCTCTCGGATTTCCATCTCAGACACTTGAAGATCCCGTCTCAGTCGAAGAGATCGTTGATCAAGAGAATTTAGACACTGCGGAGGATCCAAACAACCTTCCAGAAGCTGATGTGCTATTCTACACGGACGCCGAAGAACATGTCTCTCAGTTCCCTTTGACGGCCCCATACCCAGAAGTATTCAACTTTGAAGACCATAATGGTGAACTCAGTACTGCAGTTTCATTATCGGAACGTATGGTTCGTCAATGGAACATACTTCTTCGATGCGAAAAGATAATCGACAAAGTGTCGATCGAGCTTGACAATATCGGCGAAAAACGGAATCAAATTCAGCAATCAATTCAGAACACGATTCCTCGAAATGAAAATGATTCAGCCCACAGTCACCTAGATGCCCTTCATAAAGAAATGACAGTTCTTATAGCACGACAAGAAAAGCTGGAGAGGAAGCTTAACGATACGAGAGAAGAAGCTCAGCTTCCCAAAACCCAGCTTTACCGATCATGGCAAATCCTACTCTCTGAAAGTGGCCTCCTCGAGGCTATCGAGGAAAATGTCGATTCTAATGCGGAATACCCTCAGTCAGGACAGGGTGGACAAAGAAACGATACCTTACGACCACGGCCGCCACCTCTCGAACCATCTGCAAGCGAGGCCGCCCGGCATAATGCTCTGAAGGATGTGGAAAGAAAGCATTTTGTTTTGCAAGATGCACAGCACAAGCTAGACCATTGGGATGACTATTATAATGAGCAGTATCAGGGATATTGCTATGCAGTGGAGAGAGGAATTTGCTCATACGGCAAGAGCGTATTCGACCGGATGCTCGTGCAGGATGCCCGTGAAGCGACTGGAGATATCATCAGGGCCGAGAAGGAGTACAACGAAGCTCGATGTCAAGCTAAAGAGCTTGGTATCGTATCAAACGATATCGATCAAGAGTCCGGTTTTGGCGAGTTTGCTGACGATGGATATCGCGAGTCATTCGAAGCAGATATCGCCGCCACAGTTGACCGTGACCACATCGACAGGTGGATAAATTCCAATGATGCGGACTCAGTCCTTCATTGCGACGATTCAGACTGGGACGCCAAGACCGTTGAGATCTCAGATAGCGTCAGTATGGTTGCAGAGGGCAAGGATAGGAAGCGCATCGACCGCTGGCAGTTGAATTGTGAGGGAATAAAGGAGGAGTTGTTTCTTAAGGCTGGGCTGTTCTGTGAGACGCAGATGGATTGGCAGGCTGGTAAAGGCAGTAGCAGCTGTTCAAAGTGCCAAGGAACATGAGCTGTAGCTTTTAAGAATGGTCTTAGAGCAATACATTAATACGTATTAAGTTAATTGTGTAATGAATGCCGTAAACATGCCAGTCTTTATGTGCTGCTTGAGGATATAGGACAGCCTGGATACGACAGAGCCATCTGTAGAAATAATGTGGAGAAGGTTTCAATGACCGGTACAAACCACGGATATAAGTCTGATTCTATACGGTATTGAACTAACTTGTCTTGACCGGCGTCAACATAGCATCTCGACGGTGGCTCCTCTGTTGCTGGCTTGCCCAGACAGCTTTAGCGGTATAGCAGAGAGGAGATGCTTCTTCAACATGGATTGCTTGCGCGCGGCTTGACAGGAGTACAGCGGACATAACTTGAAAACATACGGAATTGCAAATGCACGATTAGCCGAAACACGTGAGATGGCAAATCGATGACAAATGCGACTTGACTGATATATTACCAAGAACAAAGTAAACTTCAAGTCTATATCTCGCAATACATCTGTATATTAGGATCACTAAAACAACAGCAACATCCACTGCCTTCTCATCTGATACTGTAGTTTTGCATCTTAACCTAGCACCTGATAATGGCCGACCCATCGCTGTACCAATATCCCTCTCCTCTAGAAGGCTATCAAGGTCTCCCGCCGCTTCCAGATGAGAAGGCGGCGGATGGAAAGAGCTTTGTGAACCCAACGACGGGCGAGTTGAGCCCTTCATACGAGGAATTTACAGCCCCGCTTGATAAGGGTCGACGAGGTGGCTTGTAGGTCACGTAGCTTATTCAATTGTCTTTGGGCTGGTTGAGGCTGACTCCTATAGTGATATACACATCTACTACCTTGTGGGCAATCAGGGGCAAAAGCAGTTCGCGCGAGAACTCTGGGAGAGAATACGGCGTGAATGTAAGTGGACTACACACCATTCATAGCATGTTCTTATATTTTCTCAGTTCCTGAACTCCGCATCTATACGTTGTGGGAGAAACCCGTCGGTCCCCATCCGGTGGCTATGTTCGAAGTCAACCTATTTACTCCCGCACAGTTTGGTGCCTTTATTCCGTGGCTAGTAATCAACAGGGGCCCTCTGAGCGTGCTTGTCCACCCCAACACTGTAGATCCAGTGACGGGTGAACTCGAAGAGCAGGAGAGGGATCATACACAACGTGCTACATGGATGGGAGAGGCATTTCCGCTTGACCTAAGTGGCTTCAAAAGAATGGCCAAGGCAAAAGCCGAGAAGAGAGCTGCTGAAGCAGCTACCGCAATGGCTGAATAATTACACTAACCATATTTGTATTCATTTTCTGCTATCGGAACCACCAGTTCACCGAGGCATTACCATCCATATTGACACTTTTGATACTATGCCACCATCCTTTAGGTATGAATAGTGCGTCCCCGGGTTGAACCATAGCTTCGCATCCATCCGTATTTTGTGGACAATCCCAGACAGCCTCTTCTAAAGCTAGTCTCTCTGGTCCCTGCATCATCTCCTCACCACGGAAGGAGGCCGAAGCTTGGATTCCAATCTTCTCCCCACAGCGCGAAATACAGACGTTCCAATTTCACGTTTGAACATTCTCACGATTTTGTTGCTTGCTAGCTGCACGGACAAATTCGGATTCGGATCCTTATGGAGAGGTGTATAGGTCGGTGGAGTTCCTAGCCATAGATTCGAGTCGTATATATCTCCTTTTCTAGCCGCCTTAACAAAATCTTGGCGTTGGTAGATCATCTCGAAGATCTTCCGGCAAATACAATATATAACTTTATTCTAAGAAAATTATTAAGTAGTCAATTTTAAATTTAGAATTAAATATTTCAGTAAAAACAATTTATAGATTTACTAATACCAGAGGGATCATCAATTATATACATTACAAGCTTCAAATACCAGAAATAATTAATTGAACACAAAATGGTTGACTAATTCTAACTTAAAGGTTGTGGTTAACAGCTAACTATAAGTAGGCCACGAGCTTCACTCCTTGATTCAGGCGCCAAGGCACCAACGTGGGAAACGTTGACCGAGAAAGGACGCGAACGCAAAGATGAAGACAACGGCAAGTTTGAAGGGTTTACACACATCTCGAAGGTCCTATTCTATACTCTCATTTTCCATCCTAGACCGCATCTTTCTAAAGTGAACTTGTTGGCAAGTCCTTCGAAAAGCGCTACGAGGATTTCAAGAACAAACTTGCCAAGGCAGACTTCGATAGCGAATTTCGCGGCGATTACGTCCAAATCCTCGAACTGAACGTAGAAACTGTCGACGAGACAATCGAACACCCAGATCGACCTCTTGTTCCGAACCTTGACGACTGGATCTCACTCAGTCCGCCAATTCAAGAACACCATCGTCACATATACAGAGTTTGCTATACACTTGCAGAAGATCTTTCCGCGCGTGAGACATACCACCTTTACCATCCAGTCAAAGCTCGACAAGACGCAAGGACCCGCCTTGCCGAATATTTGCAAGCAGAAAGGGCAATCAAGAATATTGGGGCCGGTCATTTATTAGCACTGCCTTTGGTTTTTGCCAATATCACAACCCATGTCTTCCTCGTCTGCATCACCAGAATCTTGGATTTCCTCGTTTTGTTCGCTACTTGGCCATGAATACTTCGCTGAGGTATCGGAGGAGTTTATCGAGGATGACTTCAACTTGACTGGTCTCCAAGGCCAGGTGCCTATGTATAAAGAAGCACTAGAGGTATGTATACGAGCTGTATTAGCCCTTTTCATGGATTGCTTATCTAATCTTCAACCCGGCAGATGATCCTTGATGTCGAACCGGAAGACGAAGATGACGAAGAGGAAGAAGAGGAAGAAGAAGACGATAACGAGGAATCAGTAGAAGGTGGATCGCGAGCAGGAGCACGACGAACCAATGATAGACGAACCAACCGTATGGTCAGCGATCTTTCTGTTATCGAATCTTCTTCGGAACTTCTCTATGGTCTCATACATCAGCGGTACATTTGCTCACGAGCTGGCATACAACAAATGTCTGAGAAGTATGAGCTCTCACATTTTGGTAACTGCCCACGGACCAACTGCGATCATGCTAGAACTCTACCTGTTGGCTTGTCAGACATTCCTGGTGCAGATACTGTCAAGTTATTCTGTCCTTCGTGCCTTGACGTATATGTTCCGCCGAATTCACGATTCCAAACAGTAGACGGTGCTTTTTTCGGGCGAACATTTGGCGCTCTCTTCCTCATGACATTCCCGGACTACGATATCAGCAAAAAAGCAACTGAAGTGTTAGTTGGCACTAGCAGCTCTCGAGCTCTTCCTGCCTCCCATACGGACGGTGACGAGAAACCAATGATAAATGGCATGTCGGCTCACAATCTGGGACCAGGCCTTGGAGCGGGCAAAGTCTATCAGCCAAGAATCTACGGGTTCCGGGTATCAGAACGCGCCAGAAGTGGTCCTAGGATGCAATGGTTAAGAGGAAGGCCGATTGAAATCGAGGAGCTAAATGAGGCAGACCACTACCGCTTGCACGTTGGTGATGATAGCGAAGAGGAATTGAACCCTGGAAGCAACTATATGAGACGTAAGGTCGGTAACCCACGGAGAGGCGCGACGCCTAATGTCAACGGTAGTCCTATGGTTGTGGAGGCAGCTGCTGATGGCTTGGTTTGATGACTTCGAGGATGATGTCCCGTCTGGCTACGCTTCCTCTCGATTTCACGGGCGCGGGTGGGGCTCTACTTACATTTGTTTTGATTTCAGCGATTGCATAATGTGACGTGATACCACGATTGGAGGATTATCGAGGTTAAGTCTAAAGCGAACATGAAGTATATGCACCCAAGAGTTTGTCTCAGTCTTACGTGCTCATCATCCTCTCAAATTTTACGTGTAGAAAATCCCACTTGAGAGTATACTTAACCATTTTAGAGTACGGAGAGATTTCGAGGATCTTAGCGCTCCGTATTAACTTGAGTGAGACATCATTCAACTATCGAAGCTAAATATACTTAGGTGTGGCGGATCCAGTAAACCACTACTCCCCTCCATGAAACCAATTAAACCAATAGAGAACGGAACCCATGATCATGGGGCTTAAGAAAGCCAAGCAAAGCACTGCAATTTCCCCTGAAAGCCTGAAATAAAAGCTTCACAAAGATGGCCACCATTATTCATTCATGTCGCCCTCCATATCAGATGTCCCTAAGCACCACCTTCTCTCTTGGCATATTCCTCCTCAATGCGCTCTTCGTAAAGTTTGTTAGCGGCCAACTCGACCTCGGACATCGTTGTCGAGTTGGTAGAGCGGCTGGCCGACGTGGTGGTGTTTTGAGGGTCATTGACAGTGAAATTAGAGCTGCTGTGCTCTTCAGTCTCAGAGGCGGCTGGCTTTTCAGCAGAGCCTATATATGTGGGCATTTTCAATTATATCGTAGGTATGTTGTAACTGTTCTGTGCAGTTCTGACCGAGCTGTTGTTGATGTGGGAGGAGTGGGAGGAGGGGGTTTACTTATATGTTGCGGCGACCCCGCTATGACGACCCGACCAAATGTGGCGGTGGCGGCAGTCGTTGAGGCGTAGCAGGCACGTGATCGCCCCGCCGGCGCGTTCCGTTCATTAAGGTAGTTCCGTAAAGCCTCTAGCTCTCGATACCCCGGTATTTCTCCTGTAGGTACGCGCACGTTCCGTTGACGGTAGTTTCTCCCTTCTACATACTTACAATGTGACCTTAGCTACTATCTAGCACCGCCGTAAGGTTTCTCGGGCTCCGTTTCTTGAAGCCGGATATCTTCATCTGTTGGAGCATCTCTACGATCCTTATCTGGGTTGGATTGGCTCGGCATCTGTATCTGCATTCAATCATATCATCACGCACAGATAAGACCGGGGACGCCGAAACCGAACAGGCAGGTGCAGATGGGTTCCAAGATCTATTGCAGATGGCCCTCGTCCCAGTGGCCAAGCCATGCAGTGGAAGCAAATACGCAAATACGCAAATACGCAAATACGCAAATACGCCGTGGAGGAACCACCTCAGGAATCTTCATGTACACTAGAGCGTCGCTGTTAGAGTGCGCCTCGGCTCCAGGACACGGAATCACACACACACACACACTCTCTATGCGTAGCCATGGCTCTCTGTGCGCTCGACCCACCAGGGGGTTGGGATAGGCTTTAAGCTCCCAGCCAGGACCCCGAAGAAAGATACTACTGCAGCCATGAATCTATGTTGTTACTGCAAGGTAGCGGATAGGTACCTGTCTACCTACCGGTCTTTGCGGTAAATCTGACACGCTGCTTATTTGAAAACGTGAAACTCATGATAAGGCCAAGTACCATGCGCTATTAGAAAAGGAAAAACTAAACGAAACCAAAGCTTCTACGGGGTCTCAGGGCGCCCCTCAGCATGCCAAGCGAGTGCCAGCTGTGCTCGAGTATCAGCGTGGGCGAGTTCGACCTGAAGACAACCAAACACAGGCACGACAGGGAAAGATAAGAAGCGATCAACATCAATGATAGACCCTCGACCGACACTTGTCTTTTAGTCTTCATTTTGCCCACACACTCCGTCCACAATGGCTTGGCTCTGGGAAGAAATTGCTGCAAAAGGCCAGGAGGCAGGATTCTCTACCCCCACAACTGTTTGCCACAGAGGGACTGTAACTTTTGGTCGCTAGTGTACACATCTACCTAGTAGAATCCATGGGTTGAGAACTTCATAAACCGTCTGAGCGTTTCTCTCTGCATGAAAAGTATATTATTCCACCTTCTCGCAAACTTGAAAAAGTTTGCATTTCTCAGTTTTGCATCTCTGAGTCTCAATCGATGGCAATTAGTTAAGTACCTGCAGTTAAAACACGCAATTAGTGCCTACATCTCATGCCAAGATCGGCTTCAGCCATGGTATCTTCAAATATTGATATTCCTGGCTCTGCTGCAGCAGATCATGTCCTTGCGCACGAGAGACAGACGAGCATCCATCACGAGAAGAACTTGGATGAGGAGCAGAAAGCCGTCTCCTTTTCTCACTCTGGCGACGACGAATTATTTTTAGAAGTCGCCCATGACTCTACCCATCGTCAGCTTAGACCAAGGCATATCCAGCTCATTGGCATCGGTGGAACTATCGGAACTGCTCTATATGTCCAAATTGGTCATGGTCTCCTCAATGGTGGACCCGGGAGTTTGTTTCTGGCTTTCACGATTTGGTGTACGTTTGTTCTTGCCACCTGTAACTGTTTAGCTGAAATGGTCACGTACAATCCAATATCTTCACCGTTCATACGATTCGCTGGCCGTTACGTTGACGAGGCATTTGGCGTTGCTGCCGGTTACAACTTCTTTGTCTTTGAAGCTATGCTAGTACCGTTCGAGGTCGTCGCATGCAATGTTATCATTCATTATTGGAGTGATATTGTACCTGCAGGTGGAATTATTGCAATCATTCTTGTCTGCTATGCCTTCATCAACCTATTCGCCGTGCAGTGGTACGGAGAGTCAGAGTTTTGGCTTGCGATTGGGAAGGTGCTGCTTATTGTCGGCCTCATTCTGTTCACATTCATTGGTATGTTTAGACTGTCCTAGGTTATAAATGAGCCATAGTGCTTTTACCATTTCTCGAAAATGCCGTTCATTTAAGACTAGTCACGTTAGAAGTGCTATGGAATAAACTAACCTACAGTTAGCAATGTTGGGCGGAAATCCCATGCACGACCGTTATGGGTTCAGGTACTGGAAAGATCCAGGAAGTTTTGCCGAGTACTATACAACTGGAGATCTTGGGAGATTCATGGGGTTCCTTGCTTGTCTAATCCAAGCCTCCTTCACCGTCGCCGGACCCGAATATGTCTCCATGGCTGCTGGTGAAACCGAGAACCCTCGCAAAGTCATGCCACGCGCGTACAAAGCCGTCATCACCCGCCTGACATTCTTCTTCGTTTTTGGGTCCCTGGCCGTCGGCATCAACGTGCCATACAACGATACTGAGCTTAAAGCAGCTTATGCGTCCGGTCTTCCTGGTGCCGCTGCTTCTCCATACGTCGTTGCGATGAATAGATTGAAGATCTCGGTTCTCCCCGATATTGTTAATGCAATGGTTCTTGCATCTGCATTCTCGGCTGGCAATAGTTATGTCTATTGTGCCTCTCGCTCTCTTTACGGGCTCGCGCTTGAGGGCAAGGCACCGAAGATTTTTACAAAGTGCACTAAGCAGGGCGTTCCTGTCTACTGTGTTGCTGCCGTGCTAGCACTCGCACTACTCTCATTCCTCCAGGTTAGCAACAATGCTGCTGCCGTTCTGCAGGTTAGTGAACATGTTTCTTTTCTCAGAGACGTAGGTTTCCTAGATTGCTAGAGAAGCCTTCGACCATCGTCTGGAAGCGTCTATTAATAGTTTGAATGGTCTCACCTCTAATTGAACCCCTTCTTGAACAAAATATGCTGATAATAAGGTTAGTGGTTTGTCAACCTTGTTACTGCAAGCCAGTTGATCAACTTCTCCGTAATGTCTTTTACGTTCCTCAGATGGAAGAAGGCATGTGAAATCCAGGGGCTAAATCGAAGTACGCTACCTTTCACGAGCAAACTGCAGCCTTTCCAGGCGTACTACGCACTGACTGGAACATTTGTGATGACTTTTATCAGTGGATATGAGGTTTTCCTACCAGGGTAAGACAATTCCAAGCCATGCTATCTATCCTTTTACGGAGCTAATGTTAATATCTATTATAGCAATTGGGACGTCCCCACTTTCATCTTTTCATATGCAATGGTCGGCGTATTTCCAGTGATATTCGTAGGTTGGAAAATTCTCAAGAAAACCAAATGGTTGAGACTAGACGATATCGTTCTGAGAACCTCCGAGGTCGAGGAGATCGAGGAGTATACGAAGAACTATGTTCAGCGGGAACCAAAAACCACGATGCATGGGTGGGTCGATAAGATCTTTGATTAGGTTTTGTACTGGGAGGACGGTACTCGATAAGTTGGAGCTAGCTGTTGCATGATAAGGCTGTAGAATAGTCTTGTGATAGCTTGATTATTGTTATTACAAATTTCTTTTTGGAAAGAAGCTTATCTAGTAGGAGAGTCAACCTTATATAGAGTAGAAAGATAGTACAGAGCATAATAAATGCTTCCAACCCCCTTGATGGATATCGGCAATAGATTCTTCTTATGAAAGCGCCATTTCGCGATCTAAGTGGCATGGAATAACTATAAAGCATTCGTTAGCTTGTAGGTAGTAATTAATACGTAGTTTGTCCTTTAGGCCGACAGATGACTATTAAGGATTTTAGATCATCTAGAATTTGTCACTACAAGATTGGTGGTTTCAGACCTATTTGGTTCTAGAAGTAATGGGAAAAGATAATGTGAAAATCGAGACTGGACAAGTGACTATAACGGAAGATTCAAGCCGAACACCATCAATTTCTCGCCACAAGACCAACTCTTCGATACTATCTATACTCTCGATGAGCTTATACTACCATTACATTTCACCTGTGAAAATGACAGTCTTCGCAGCTCTTTATGAAATGGCCGCGCTTTAGTGGCTCCCTGGTCAATCTTTCTCGTCTCGATATCGAATCCGGCATCTCCAGATCTACCAGCCCATCTACACCCCACTTTGCTACAGTGCAGCACAGCCCACTCCCAATTTATTGACTGCTTCCCGTTCCAACATGCGAGACAACATGGTCGCTTTGAACGGCCTTATAGATTTCGGAGAATTCTTGTGTGATCTTTTCAGGCTAATAGACTTTACGTTAGCACCTGGAAAGATGAGCTGGGATCCTACTGCATGGAAGATGGGCGATGAGTTCAAAACTAAATGGAGCTACTTGTTTATATACATAAAGCCTCCAAAGGTTGGACTATTAAACGAATAGACAGACCAATTACTCTTAGTAAGTATAGCAATCGAAGGCCGGATGTTCTCAGATGAAAGCAAAAACACAAAGGCTATGGATGCTGAATGTCTTAAAACAATAGTCCTACGAAACGCCATCATGAAATTTCTCGTCTTTTTACAGCATGGTCAGAACCACAGGGCCGCGGCAAACAACCCGATACCGAGTCTCAGCAAGCTTCGGGGTTCTAGCCTTCTCACTCCACTCTGCATGTCGAACGGGCTGCCATTTGTGTTCTCGCTCGACGTTGCAGTTTGAGTTTTGCTACTTGAGACTGATGGCGTCGATGTTTTTGCTTCAGCCTCTACGCTCGTTGTCTCTGTTGTCCTACTCGATACCCCCTGAGATGACTCGACTAAGGTCGATGTTCGAGCAGATATTGCACTTTGCGTTGTGGTCAGTGTGCTTCCGCCAGAATTTGTGGCCGCTACGACCTGGATACTGTGCGAAGGACTTTGTGCCGTAGTGTATGTCGTAGTGTATGTACTACCGGCGGAATCAGTTGTGACCAGTGTGCTTACTGCTCGAGGTTCGGTTGTTGTGCTTGTATAGGTCGAACCCACGCTATTGGTGCCGACTACTACCACTGGGATTACGTCTGTGAAGCTCTCAGCAGAAGCAGTTACAGTGCTCGCCGGTACAATTGCTGCTGTTCCTCCAGCCTCTGTAACTGTCGACGGATTTCCCAGTGTGAGAATGGCTCCGACAGTTGCTGGATACGCAACAACGACTGTCGAGCCGCCTGCCGTCTGTGTGAGAGTAACAGTCGTTATGGAAGCCGGGCCGGCGGTAACTGTTGTAGTAGCTCCTATTGCAAGGCTACTCCCCAGATTCTCTGCATTTTGCAGTGCCGATTCCGAAACTGGCGTGCCGAGAAGCGAACAGACGAGCGAGAGAGGAGTGAGGAGTGCGCTGGTATCAATGCTACTATCGCAGACACTGTACATACACGCCACCAGATCTGGCAAAAACCTGCCGTCCGACTCGCGGCAAATACATTTTACATCGGTCAGAGAACAGCTATCGTCGGTGGATTGATCAATGCATTGATCAATGCACGATGGAACATCGAGTTGTGCGGATGCCAGAGGGAGAGAGAAAGCGGCGATTGATACCGCTCGTAGATAACTAGAGATCAACATCTCCAGGAGGTAAAAAAGAGCCGCTTCAAGATGCAGAACTTCTCTGTTTCCACGAGTCGGCTGGATTCTTGATACCAGAACGCCGATACCTGCGTAGACAGCGAGGCCTCTTATTGTACAGAACTCGTAGCTCAGGATACAATTCAATGGAAGTCCATAGATATCTCGATATAAGAAGACGAAGAACAAGAAAGCTTCAGTACTGGAACAAACCTTTGAGCTTCACTCACCCGCACGCAGCCTCAACAGCTGGTTATCATCTACAGCCACTTCCCCATGCTGTGGCGACTCTGCATGCACATCTGAGTCTCTCGGCCCCAGAATGCATCCCACGTCGAGATGTCCGGGGTCGGTTTCTCGATTTCTTGTTTTCGCCACGCAGGACAGCAGGTAGCGTGGCTGAACCTTGGAGTCGTGAAGGCGCAACGGCAGAGCAAACGAGTGTGATTGGTGGGCGGGTGGGGTTGGGCCGCTGCTGGGGCTGCACCGCCACAGATCGGCTGGTGATGTGTGAGATGGGGCAGCGACTGCTGGCGCGGATTGGGATGGGGAAGTGAGGGAGGCGAGAGGGAGGCGAGAGGGAGGCGAGAGGGAGCAGTTTCCGCGGTTTCTTGTGGGCTGGACAGGAAAGCTGAGCTTTGTGACAGTCACGGGATCCGGGAGATCTTTTGTCCCTAAGCTCGGGCCACACACGTGGTGAAACGGTGAAATGCAAAATTGGGGCGTGGAGCACACGAAGCACGCGACCCTTCTTTTGGATGCCCCACTATTGCACCGCCTCGCCTGGAGCGTGAATGCCCCTTCACGATGTGTAAAGCATCACCTTGAGAACCTTTCCCAGAGATCTGTTGCCTCATCTTCACCCTTTTCGTATAATACTCGTGTCTTCGACGCTTCTCCTAATTTACCGCCCGTGACGTCAGCCTGAACCCTAAACAATCTAGACAGGCGTACCCGTTCTCGTACCTGCATACCGTGTCCGATCTGTCGTCTCTCGAATACTTCGCCGGGAGAGTTCACTGTATAGTTCAAAGAACAACCCGCACAGGCTGAAACCTACTAATAATCCCCCGGCAGTTCACGAGCCTAGAATACCCTGCGACATATCCTTCTGTCTCGAAACCTCGACCACGCAGCCGATAAAATGCCCGCTAGAAAAGAGAGCGACATGAATGTCCGGTTCATTCCTCTGACCTACAATGTTGCAGAGTCGCAAGTCTCAGCTCTGCGTCTTATCCTAGCCCTCTTTCCTGAATGGGAACACACGGACGGCAAGATCGAATTCATCAGATTTACAGATGGCATGACCAATACACTCCTAAAGGCGGTGAACAAACGACCTGGCCTGTCGGAGGAGGAGATAGATAAAGAGGCTGTACTTCTGAGGGCATACGGAAATGGGACAGATCTAATCATTGATCGAGATAGGGAAACGCAGAACCACGAGCTGCTCATGCAACACGGTCTCGCCCCGCAACTGCTCGCGAGGTTTAACAATGGTATGCTGTATCGGTTTATACACGGGGCTGTCACATCTCCCGCAGATCTGAGAAAGGAAAACATATGGCGGGGAGTAGCAAGAAGACTGGCGCAGTGGCATGCCGTTGTGCCATGTCTGCCAGCAACTCGCGCTCCAGTCCATGAGGAAATACATGGCAGTGAAGATCTTGACATAGCAACTCCTACACCAAGCAAAAAAGACCCGGCTTTGCAGAACGCAATTGATAATATTGCTTCTGGAAAGCCTGCTCCAAACGTCTGGTCTGTTATGCAGAAGTGGATATATGCATTACCTACCGGAACAGAAGCCCAGAGAACACGACAAGCGACCCTTCAGACGGAGTTGACAAAGTTGGTGGCAGAGTTAAGTGACCGCCCAGGGATAGGGAAGAATGGCGTAAGTGACCATCAAACTTTCCTATCAGAGTTTAACTGATCGTAAATAGCTAGTATTTGCTCACTGTGATTTGTTGAGTGGCAATGTCATTATTCAACCTCGCTCAACCACGAAAGATACCACCGTTGACACTGTCAGCTTCATCGACTACGAATATGCAACTCCATCACCCGCAGCATTTGACATATCAAATCACTTTGCAGAATGGGGAGGATTCGACTGCGACCATAGCGTTCTACCAACATGTCATCAACGTCTGGAGTTCATACGCGAATATATCCGAAGTTACTTCTCTCACCGTGGCGAGAAGAGAGGATTAGAGGAAGAGCAAGCAGAAGCTCGTCGATTATTTGAAGAAGTAGACGTTTTCCGAGGATTACCAGGGTTTTACTGGGGAATTTGGGCATCGATCCAAGCGACTATATCACAAATAGACTTTGATTATGCCGCATATGCCGAGGTTCGGCTCGGAGAATATTGGGCATGGCGAGAAGAAATCGACGGCAGCCGTGCAGCTGCAGGGAAAGAAATGACTGTACGAGAAAAGAGGTGGGCGCAAGAAGCATGAGTAATAATAGATTTTCAACTGGAAGCGACGTTTATATACTGAGGCTTGCTCTCGGCTCGACTAGCGACCTACCGATGGCTAAAGGAGGGCATTTTTAAATCTCAAAATGAGGGTGTAATGAGATGCAATATCGACAATGGTATCAAGAGAGTCTCATCGTCATATATGGCGCCAGAAAGGGGGGTTATGCAAGATTAGGGCGTGCATTGTAGGATTAGCGGGCGGGCGTCGTCTAAGCTTCATCACCCTTAAAACGTCTAGAAAGATATAATTCTTCCATATTATTTGTACACTTATTCATTACCATCAAGTTTATATAATTGTAATCTATTCTATCCCTCTTTCTACAAGCCGGATCTGCGTACCAGTCCAGTATGACCGTGAAGCAGCCATTCACAACATCAACAACCTTGAGAAGCAAGAGTATGCAGAAGGAAGAAAGTAATAACAATAGCAATCAAAAACACGTGTTAGGCTCTCGGCTTACCTTATAACAAAGCCCCCTCGAGGCCCCCAACGCACCGTCTCGCTTCTCGCTTCGCTGCCGTCCACCGATAAGACATTGTCGCGATTGCTGATTTGAGCGAGCCCTATGATAAGGCCGCTTTCCTCGCTTCTCGCTTCGCGGAGACGCGGGCGGATGCTGCGGGAAGTAAGGTAAACTCGGCATGTGTCGTGTTTGCGGTGGGGAGATGTGCGTCTTTGCCTACCCTCCCCTCTCAATAATAGCTGGGGTAGCGCGGGCTGGGATAGTTGTTCGACTACTGCGCAGAGGACAGCATGGAGGAGGTATTGTGCAAGTGTAATAATTGATATACTTCATGTCCGTCGCCAGGCTGGCGATTCTTTTCGTGGAGGCAGAATTGCTGAACAGAGAGGGAGTTCAGCCACGCTCTCTTCTCTGCTGGCGAATTCAACAAGCATGCAACCCCATGCAAGAGCAGCTGAGATTGCATCATCGTTTTACTGCACGATACAGGCATATATCTGTGTGAGCTGATTCCAACTCGACTGACAAGTCGTACCACAGCCCATAGGAAGACTCTCCGTTTTCATCACGTTGATCAAGCACAGCGAGCGTATATAAATGGCTTGGAGAGACGGGATGTGTTATTTCTAACTGCTGCTTCACAATGCAGATACCATCTGAGAGAAGTAAAGGCGCCACCAACACCATGTCCATCGTTAAAGCAGTGGGTCCAGTCCTGTTCTGGTATAATACAATACTGCTGGACATATCAAAACCCGATTGTTAACCCGACCTACCGTCATAACCGCTCAAGAAAATCCATTTTCCTAGCCATATCACAAGAATACTCAGCAACCCTCTCCAGCATCTTGATCGCTCATACTCTCATATCCGGCATCTTTCTCCATGCCAATCAGGCTCTTCGTAATACTAATACACTTTTCAACCACCCTCTCCTTTGTTTCTTTTCTCAGGCCGCTCTTCACCCCTTCGGCACTACTAACCCAGATTCTGAGCGCGCCCGCTAGGTTCTCAAGTGTGCGAGAGCAAGCAGCCGTTGCGTCTTCGTCCTCAAGAAGCGTCTCCATGAGCTTGAAAGTTGCTGTAAATCCAAGAAGGCTAATGCACGTAGGCCGAATGCTATTTATCACATTATATGCATTTATCCGTGACTCGGGCGACGCCCGCTTCAAGTGAGCGACAGCCGTTGCACATTTTAAAGACATTTCGAGATCTGGCATAGATCCGACTGATGTGGAGGTATTTACCAACGTCGAAACAAAATCATTGTTGTCAACATCTGATAGTATCTCGGTGTCCTGCTCTTTCTTGATGTCGTTATCATGTGACTCGAGAGGAGCAAGGACTTGGAATGCTGAGGCGATATTTGCACCACGGTTCTCTTCAGCGAGTACTGCCCGTGCAACAAGTGCACGAAGTTGTACACCAGATCCTACAGGAGCAGTTCTGACAGCAAGGCCAACGTTATTCGCAACGATGTCGACTTGCTCATCATCACCGCTAAGAGATTCTGATAACGCCCTTTGAAGGGCCAGGCTGGACCACCAAGCTGCAATAGCATCCAGGGGTGATCTGATAGCGTGATCATCAACGACTCCATCCATACCATCAGTTGGACCGACGGAATTGTGGGTAGTCTTCAAATTCCATGCCAGGTTGTAAGCGCGTTGTGCAATACTGTCCACTAGTACATCGTCACATTTCTGTTCGAGAAGTGTGGCCAAGTGGTCCGGAAGAGGCTCGAATCCCTGCTGAGTCGAGGCTGCAGGTACATGTGTGTACTTCTGGAGCTGTTGGAGCTGTTGGGCTTCGTTCCACTTCCAGCTTGCCAACTTTGCTGCCATTTCCTTGAACATATAAAATCCGTTGAATCCACTTTTGCCGAATTCTAGTAACAAGACACGAATGTGTACTGCCTTGAGCATTAGTCGGGCAGGAGTATCCGGAAGCGTACCAGAGGCCATGAGAGTAAGAATAAGGCGACTCTTGCTCACTTCAACATCACCACCAGCAAGTTGGGCATCAAGAGCGATCTCCCATGCCTTAACTCTCGCTTCTTCTTGCAATTCGGTGATGCCAGTGAGAGCTGAGTATCCATACCACCCTATGGCGTTGCGCACACTCAGCTTCATCATCTTCAGGCAAAGGGCGGTAGCTTCGAGGAAGAAGTTGTGTCGTGGGACCCATACTGTCTGTGTAGCCGTGAGCCATGCTTGTCGACGAACGTGTATGGATGACGCAGGGGATGGAGCTGCTGCCAGTGAAGGACTCTCTACCTTAGAACCTCTCTTTGACTTTCTACTAAAGAACGATGGTAGGAAAATGTAAACCAGGCTACCAAATACCAGTATAAGCTTGAGGAATGCAATACTTTGGCTTGCTGATGAGTGATAACCAAGCACACGTATGTCAGTTGAGGCTCGTAAATATCTAGCCACGCTAGCCAGTGCCTGAGTTGGAACCGCAGACAAACCACGTGCGGAGGGCTCTTCGCTACTTTGCTCGGCTTCACTGAAGCCTTCTAGTACCATAAGACCTGCTAGGGAGCCCACCATCATTTTGCCGAAGTATCCACCATTCTGCCAGCCGTTTGGAGCGACAGGTCCGCGATTGATAGGCTGATATGCTTCTTGCGGAACTTGGTAAGTTTGCTGGTTCAACTGCTGAGCGGCGTGTATTCTTCTGAAGTCGTCAGGAATATCTATCATGCCACGAGGACTGAGACCTGGCGTCATTTGGCCATTGTTTGCAGAGGGCATGTAGGGTTCTTGTGTATAAGTGAACGTATTTGTCGGAGGCATGGGATTGATGCCCATAGAGCCCGACATGAAGAGCTTCTCGAATGCGGCGATGCGGGCCTTCATGGCAGTATTGTCATCACTTAGTCTTGTATTCCTTTTCTCCAGATGCCGGATATATTCTGTCGCCTTTGCCAAAACGGTCGCCTAGTGCTGTGAGCATACTATTACCTGCACATTGACAAACTACATACCTTGTTCAACTTGTGAGCCGGAGTCAAACCCTGAAGATCTTCCTTATCGCCGGTAGCGTCTTCTCCTCGGGCACTTTTTGTCATCACGCGGAGACTTGGGACGCTGTCGCGCAGCGCGGCTATCTTGTCGTTCAGGTTTGTGCGGTATCGCTTCTCGATCATGTTATGCGCAGTCTTCTTCACAGGAGGATGGCTACCATTTTCTCCGTCCTCGTCATCCTCATCGTCATCCTCGGATGACTTCCGCTTGCGATTATTATCATGGCCATCCGGAGAAGAGATGGAGCTACTCTTGTAGGTACTCGACGCGGAGTGAGGGCTGTCTCCACCAGTATATATCAAGTGCTCGGGCATAGCAATGTTGCGTAGTCTCTCTTGTTGAGCAGGGCTTAGAGTGTTTGTCGAAACTGGATATGTAGGGATAACAGGTTCTTGAACAGGGACTCGAGTCTGAGGGGGTTCCCAGGACAGTGGGGTTGAGTAAAGTCCGCGCTCGTATGGAGGAGTGTCGTCGAGGTTCCAATCGCCTTGGAAGAGCGGCTCGTCCATGTTGAAATTGTCTTCGAATGACACAGTCTCGTTCAGACTTTCGTCAAGTTCCGGGGAGAGGCTGCTGTGGTTTGATGAGCCAGCGAAACCGCTATCGTTCGAGACCATTGTGGCCAGTTAGGCCTAACAGTGCGGAAAGTCGACAGAATGAGGGCACTGCAATTGCCGCCGGCGATGGAATCCAGATAGAAACCTTACAGGGTGTCCACCAATGTTGAACGGAAAGGTCGAGACTTGTAAAATTTCTTGTATTAGTTGTCTATGGGAGCTGAGGGGGCAAATTGGGGGATTTGCTGCACGAAGCCGCCTATCGTATGATTTTCGGTTAGGAGAGCGTCGTTGCCGGCCCTCGCCGCCGATTTAGCCGAAACTTCTAAGCCCCCTTCGTGGCAATATATGCGAGAATTGGAAGAATTCTTAAGAGGCATCTAAAGACCGGGCTTTCTCAAATGCTGTCTTATATTTGTCCTGAACGCATTCCAAAAGAGCATCATCATAGATACATGAACGCGCCAGCCGACCATTCTCGCATCGGGTCACGTGATACGCCGCTAAGACTGAACAAGACTAGGCGACTGAATCTGGTGGTGCAGGTGTATCAGATCAGGTACTGTAGGTTGGGACTTGGCCTCCAGAAAGACTATATGATGAACTCGAATACTCTTGCGAGGCATAGCGAGGGCACGTAGGAGCCGATGCGCTGCAGGAGTTGGATACCAGATTTATATACTATATGTGGTCTAAGTTTCCACGGTAATGAGTTGCACAACATCAATATTGATGGTGCCTACGGTGCCGACGATGTCTACAGCATGACGAGCAATGCAGACAGGGCAATGCAGACAGCAATACGAGGCTGCTCTGTGCTGTCTCGATGCCCGCCTTACCTGGTTCCGTGACCCGGTATGAGCTGTCGCTTTCTGATAGGCTTGGTTTCGTCCAAGCAGACTCTCGAGCCATCGCCGAGCACGTAGCCACAAGATTAAGAAAGACTTGCAACATAGAAAACACTGGGCGACTCTGGCTATCATTTGATTGAGACAGAAGAGTTGAGTCAGAAGAGGTCCGAGCCAACGAAGGCGCGCCTGTTTGCCGTGATAATAAGACACTGACTTATCGGTATCGGTTGTTCGCATTAAACCCGAATCACTACAGCGACGCTCCCGCAGGTCTGTTTACAACACCGAACAAGACTCTGTGCAATGATTGCGGCAACCAAGGCACACACGGTTTCATAAATACCTAAGAATATCTCTCCCAGCTTGTTACTTGTCATTGATAACTCACTCTTGCTATTTACCTACACTACAAGGCGCAAATAGATCTTCGGCGCATACAACATCGACAGCACCCAGAGACCTCTCCAACATGATGCTTCGTGGGAGGTCGAAAGACCGCTCTTCGAGGAAAGTGACACCACCAAGCCCATCTTATATGTCAAATGAACAATTCGGTACGCAGAATCCTTCACCTTTCCCCAATTATACTACAAGCCGCTCTTCTCTGAGGGCGTCCATCTTATCGTCTCCCTCTTCCCCATCTCATCGTACAGATCCTATTAGCTTACACAGTCGCTGGGAAGCTGAATACCTTGCGGGTCTACGAAACAACCGCGTTGCACGGCCTAGTGGTGCGCGGCCACCTCCAGCCTCAACCGCGAGATCTCAGGCACTAGCACCCACTGAATCGGCCTCAGTAGACAATGAGCTCCCACCACGATCAGAGAGTGTACAATCACACCGCAGAGCCCAATCTGACATTTCTTCTGTGTCTTCAAGAACTGGCAGGTCTTTGGTACAACAACCACATCCTGGCGTCTCAGCAAGAGATTTCTCTCCAACGTACACCGTCGCTCCTCTTAATCCTTCAGTGGTAGTTCCTAGCGCAACATACATTGAACGTGGCCAGCGATGGATGGAGAAGGAAGAGGCTGTCTCTCTGCGAGATGCTCTCGAAGATATGGATATCCAGAAGGAAGAGGATGAGGAGGCTCGTTTACATGCAGCTGCACAAGATGAGGCATCTGAGCTTGTTTGGCAACATCAGAATCCCGGTGCGACCAGAGCACCCGACGCCCCCTACAAGTACAGGGAACATCTACGAAAAAATAGCTATCAGCACGCTAGAACACAGAGCGTTGGGCGACATGCGGGTGCTGCTATGGCCACTGGACTTGCGAGAGATATGGCTCCGCGGTCTATTTCAGGGAGGTCAAGCAGCAGTGGTGGTATGCACTACCAAAGGAGCATAATTTCGAGCGGATCTTCTGGTCTGTCACAATATGATCAATATGGAAATCGTCAATCAATTGATAGCGCAAGAGAACTTCCAACTATAGGGAACAGCCGAAAAAGCTACCCTGGCTTGCCCAATTACGACGCTCCTGGCGGTCAACGAAGAACAAGTGGAAAGCGCAATATTAGTGGAGAGCTTATTGGTACTTTTTCAGGTGATCAAATCTGGGAAGAGCCCGAGGATATCGATTCAACACGAGACAAATCAGAAGAAGTAGCAGACATGCCAGCTCCTTTGAAATTCAAACCTCGCAATCCTCTCAGCAAGGTCCAGTTTGCACGAGACAATCCTCCGCGTGCTATTAGCCCCTCTTCTGGATCGGCAAAGAAATACTCGCGATATGAGATCCACCAAAATCCACCATCTCAGTCTAGAAATCCTGCATACACAGCCAATCCTCTACCAGCATCCTCAGCTATAGTTGACAATACTGATACACCAACCAAAGATGGCCTTGAGATCCGGGGTGAGGATATTCGTAAAGCAACAAGCATGAAATTGAAAGACCGTAGTCCTAAGCTTCCGACGCCTACGGTCGTCAGCGACAAGCTAGGACGTCCCATCGTAAGCTTTGATGCTAATTGGAAGCCGAAAGAGGCTGATGTGAAGCCAGCTGAAGAATGTCGAGGACCAAGACCTCTCCAAAGAACCGGTGGTCCCCTCGAATCGAAGAACCTCCCTTCTCACCAACCTGAAAAAGCTCTCCCGTCAACCACTATCCCGACCATTCAACTTTCTAATGCACCATCAATCCAAGTAAATGGCACTCCAACATCAATTCCTACAATCAAATCTTCATCGACAGACATTCCGATAATCAACTTTCCTGATGTGCCTACTATTAATATCCCTAATACACCGTCGACTTCTATCCCGGCAGCGCCTTCAGTGCCAACTATCAATCTTCCGGACGTACCTATGATTTCTGTCTCAGCTCCACCTTCAGTACCAACTATTAATATCGGTATGCAGCCAAGTGGTGTATCTGCGCGACCTCTACCCGATCCTAAGACCGCTTCCAGTCGTCCATTTCCGCGACACCGTGCTACTGCTCCCCAGACAACCTCTAGAGGCCATTGGTCACCAGCAGTAGGCAATAGAGCAACAGCAACATGCCACCAATGCCAGCTCCCGATTGAAGGACGAGTAGTAGCACTCCGCGGCACCCCTGAACGCTTCCACCCTGAATGTTTCATCTGTTATACATGTGGCACCGGCCTCGAAGCCCTAGAAATTAGTCCAGAACCTGCCGACAAGCGTAATGAGCGTCTTTCCCGCATCCATCGCCGCTCTCAGGCCGAGGATCTTGAAGAAATTGACGGCCAAACAATGGCTGATGATGGTGACGAGAGACTTCGCTTCTACTGTCACTTGGACTGGCATGAGCTCTTTGCTCCACGCTGCAAGCATTGCAAGACGCCTATTATCGGCGAACACGCAGTTGCACTCGGTGCGCACTGGCACTATGGGCACTTTTTCTGCGCAGAATGTGGCGATCCGTTTGAGCAAGGCATGACTCACATTGAAAAGGATGGCTATGCGTGGTGTCTTAGCTGCCAAACGAAGCGTACAGAACGCCAAGCCCCAAAGTGTCGAAAGTGCAGAAAGGCTGTTATTGGACAGTACGTCCAGGCGCTTGGTGGAGAATACCATGACGAGTGTTTCCGTTGTGTCACTTGTAATGGAGGGTTCGATGATGGGCAAATTTTTCCGAGAGAGCAGGGAGGAGAGACGGTGGTGGTCTGCACTGGATGTATGGAAAGAGAGCTTAAGGCTTAAGAGATTTTATGATTACCTCCTCCTCAGGGTTACGAGTACATGATTGAATGATACACGCTCTCTAAGCTCTCTATTATGACTGAATTTATTGTCCTGCTTTTTTCTTTGGCGTTTGTTTGGGATTACAGGATCTGGTGAAGGTTAAGTAAGGGCTTTTCGTGGCGTGTATCTTATGGATTAGATGAATTAATAGAATTCTGACTTTCAACATGCGCTGTTTATATTCCACTAATACTACATTCGCGAATGTACTTTTCAACAACTATGACTTTGGTAGTACGGATAATATCAGCACGAAGAAAAACTTTATCATTTATAACTTATCGGTGAGAGGCTTCTGTTCAATTACAAACCGAGGTCTCCCAGCATCCTGCCATGCTGTCTACTACTCAGAACAGGCGAAACAATTCTATAGCATTCTTCACTGCATGATTTGGATACTATTTTTCTTTCCAATTTTCCATTGAAATGTTTCAGTCGATGCTAGAATTCTGTGGGGAGCAAATTGGCAAGTTTAGACGTTGGAAACACATCACATGACAGCGTGCACTTTTCGCGCGGTACTGAAACGCGTCCTCTATTTCCGGGGAAGTTCCGTTCATTGATAAACGCTATTACTACCGGGATTCGCTCGACTCCCATTATTGCTACGCAGTGTGCGCTGCGCAAGCTAATTTGAGACCATCCTCGATGCCAGCAGATAATCGTTTGGTTGGCTAGGTACTACGAGCTCCTACGGGCTCCATCTCGACCTTAACGCGACTATCAGTATGTCCGACACGATCTTGATAAACCTCAACGCCTCCCAAAGAGCAGCAGTATCATCATCCGCGCAGACATTGGCTATTCTCGCAGGCCCAGGAAGCGGCAAAACACATACCTTGACATCCCGAACGGCGTGGTTGCTGAGACATGAAGGCCTTCAGCCATGGAATGTCATTGTTGCAACGTTTACTGTGAAGGCAGCCCGGGAAATGAAGGAGAGGATCGGGAAGCTGATTGGAGATGGTATGGAATCCAAGCTTATACTAGGGACCTTCCATAGCATTGCGCGTAGGTATCTCGCTCGCTATGGTCATCTTATTAGTATTCGGCGAGACTTTGGGATTGCAGATAGCTCGGATTCGCTAGCGATCATAAAGCGGATTATCAAGCGTCACAAGCTTACAATATATGCACCCGCGGCTCGTTCTCGAATTAGCAGTCGAAAAGCGAAGGGAGCAGGTTATCAGGGCAATGCGAAGCCAGATTCAGCAAAGTCATTGGAGACTCAGGAATTTGAGATTTGTTATACCGAGTACGAGGATGCCTTGAATAGGTCAAACCTCCTCGACTATGACGACTTGCTTCTTCGATGCGTTGATCTTTTACGAGCATATCCCTCTTGCGTTTCTAATGTTGAGGCAGTGCTCATCGACGAATTCCAAGACACGAACCTTGTTCAATTCGATTTGATGAGACTCTTTGCTTCTCAACGGAAAAGAGTTACAATTGTTGGAGACCCAGACCAAAGTATATATGGGTTTCGATCAGCAGAGACGAAGAACTTTAAGCGCATGCTCAGGCAATACCCAGATACAATTACAATTCCATTGGAAGAAAACTACCGTTCATCTGGTGCCATTCTATTGGCAGCTTTGGAAGTTATACAACAGGACGAAAGCAGGATAGCGAAGTCGCTGCTGCCAACTCATAATGTTGGAACGCGACCTGTCCTACGAAAGCTCACCTCTGCTCATGTTGAAGCTCAATGGATAACCACAGAAATTAAACGCTGCCTTGCTTTGAGTGGTGGACTCATGACTTTCGACGATATTTCCATCCTGCTCCGTTCAGCCTCGTTGTCCCGCCATATCGAGAGTGCTTTAGGTAAAGCCGGCATTTCCTATCGCATGGTTGGTGGGCATAGATTTTACGATCGTGTTGAGGTCAAGATCATCCTTGACTATTTGAGAGTCATCAACCAGCCAGACAACAATGATGCCTTGGCTCGTGTGGTCAACGTACCTTCTCGTCGCATTGGAGACGCAACAATCAAATCATTACTTGAAGAAGCAGATCGGTCATTCACAACTTTATGGACTTTGATACTTGATCATGCTCAGGGAACGAAAAGTATCAAGACAAAGTTGGCGAAACAGACGGAACAAGGTCTTTCCTCTTTCGTCAACTTAGTCTTGACTGCGAGAAAGAAGATCTCAGACCCTGCAGGCTCAAAGGTCACAATTACAGAGCTCATTGACTTTGTTATCATGAAGACCTCACTCGAGGATTTTATAGAAAAGAGTCATCCGGAGGATCATGAAGCTCGTTGGGCTAATGTACAGGAATTAATCAATTTGGCCGCGGATTTTGCAATAGTCTCAGACGGTTACGATGAGGATGTCTTGCCTTCCGTTGATGGGATATTGCAAGATGAAGGGTCGAGCCCTCTGTCTAAATTCCTTGCTAATATCGCTCTAGCGTCAGATACAAAAGCCACGGAAGCGGATTCAGTACCAAAGGCCCAAGTAACGATATCGACTATACATGCTGCAAAGGGATTGGAATGGCCCATAGTATTCATACCAGCAGCTTATGAGGGATCTATTCCTCATTCAAGAGCTGAAGATGCTGATGAGGAGAGAAGGCTTTTATACGTGGCGATGACGAGAGCCAAAGTACTGCTGTATATGAGTTGTCCTTTGAAGAATTCTCAAAGAGAACAGACAACATTGTCGCCATTTCTTGCTCAACCGTCCTTAGTACCTCATCTGAATTCGAAAGGGCCTTCGTTTAGCTACTCCGTTGTACAGTCTATTTCTCAAATCTTACGACGTCCATCGCCGTTGGTCAAGGACATAGAAGATGCGATTGCGAACCTAGAAAGTGTTGAGGATGATTTGTTTCCTGTAGACGGCGAAGAAATTGACGGATCAAATGTCAAGTGGGACGAGCGGGATGGCAGTCATCATTATACTCAAGGCCAAAGACCTCCCAAACGTCAACGAGTTGATGTTGGTGCTATAAACTCAGCAAAGGAGGACAGTTGCAGGAGCTGGCGGCCTAGTTATACTACAACGATGAACCAATCTGCAACATTCACGACTGCGTCAACAACCTCAAAAGGTGGATTTGTCAGTGCAGGCGAACATATGCAAACACTCACCGAGAAGACAGTGAGCCATGTTGCGGACACCAAGCCAAACGCCACTATGGAAAAGGAGCAGATGCAAGAGCGAGCAAGTAAAAAGATTTCAGCTCGTACTACTCGACATCAGGATGGACAAGGGAGTCTCATGAGCTTCTTCACAAAGTCTAACGCTGGCACAAGCAATAAGACAGTTGCCAAAGCTGGACTTACTACCTATGTAAAGGAAGCACCAACTAGCAAACGCCCACTTCAAGTAGAGAGTGACTATACATCATCATTTCCAAAACGACAACCCCAAAATTTCTCACATCAGGCAGACACTACTAGTATTTTACCATCACTGGCAAATCATCGCCTAGGATCTGCTGTTCTTTCCGCCCCCAATCGGCGAGTCCACTATGATGAGCCAATTGGAAGGAAAGCATACGTCTTCTTGTCAAGCTCTCCTCCACCCCCCGAGAGTCTGATCAAAGATGCAGAGGATCAAACAGAGATATCGGCAAGGCCACAAGCTGATGAGGTGCTGGTGGTGGCGGATGCGAAATCTCAGCTAAATCCTAACGTGCGTCCCGCGCAAACGATGCATGTTACAAGCATGCAGAGGATCAATACTATCAATGCCCCCCCACCGAGGAAGACGCTAGGTGTGAGAAGGAGTCTAAATGGATGGGAGAATCGGAAAGGGGGGAGTTTTGTACCACCGAGCATAACACGAGCATAACACGTGCGTAAGGAGGGGAACCTTTGACAACGGTGTTGCTGAAGCATTGGCTAGGATTTTGGCTGGCTAACGATAAATTCGATGACGAATTCTTTTAGATCGTTATAATATAGACCCGGATCGCTTGGTTGGGCCTTCAATGTGTCCTATCTGTTAATCAAGCACATCCCGTCACAACCGAGATTGAGGACTATAATATTAGGTATAATTTGCTCTTACGAGATCTCAAGAGATTTCAAGAGCGACTCAAGCTAAAATATTTTGTAGGCCAATTAGTCTAAGCATATGAGGTGTCCTGCATATACTCTACTTCTCAGACCTTGGATCTGTCTAGGCCATCACCTCAGAAATGTCCTTCCAACGACAACGTACCAGTCTTTGTGATCAGGTATTCAGCAACCGCAACATCTTTTCCAGATTCCTTTCCATAGCCACTCTCCTTTATTCCTCCAAATGGCGATTCAGCTGCTGAGCCATTCCCTGATAATAGATCAGCGCAAGATTACATTTGAAATAGGGATATTTTACGTACCCGTGTTCATGCCAATCATACCCGCCTCAAGATTCTCCAATAGCCTCCAAGTGCGATCGACATTCTTAGTAAAGAAGTATGAAGCTAGACCCATACTTGTATTGTTTGCAGCCTCTATCGCCTCTTTCTCGGTCTCGAACTTATATAATGCTAAAACAGGTGCGAAGGTCTCTTCATGGGTGATCAACATCTTAGAATTCGCGCCTAGGATTATTGTTGGTTCGAAGAAATAGCCTGTGGTGCTCTTCACCCTACCGCCTCCAAGAACAACCCGTCCACCATGTTTCTTTGCGTCGTCGACTTGTGCTTGTGCTTTGTCGAGACTGCGTGGCGTAGTTACTGGGCCCATGGTGGTGGACTTGGCGAAGCCGTGGCCAACAATGAGCTTGCTTGTGCGCTCGGATAGAAGCTTTGCAAACTCGTCGTAGACGCCGGATTGGACATATACTCTGTTTGCTGTAATGCAGGCTTGACCTGCGTGACGCCATTTTAGGAGCATGAGTGCTATACGGTCAGTCTTTCTGGGCTTTTGAAATCATGCCATTGCCACGTACCATCGAGAGCCTGGTCGAGGTTTGCATCATCAAATATCAAGAATGGACAGTTTCCTCCTAACTCGAGGGTAACTTTCTTCAGACCATCGGCACATATCTTCGCCACGAGCTTTCCTACTCTTGTCTACTATTATCAGTTAAGGACCATGCCTTGAAGATAGATAGCACTTACTGATCCGGTGAAAGTCACCTTCTTGATCAGAGGATGTCTACACAAGGTCTCGCTCAAGCCGGGCGTATTATCAAGACTTGTTGTCAGAACACTCAAAACACCCTTGGGGAATCCTGCAAGCTCAGCCAGGTGAACCAATGTCAAAACTGACAATGGGCTCTCTGGAGAAGGCTTAATGACCATGCAGCATCCAGCAGCGAGCGCAGCACTAGCTTTACGCAAGATCATAGCAATTGGAAAGTTCCATGGCACCAATGCAGCAGCAACCCCAATCGGTTGCTTCACCGTGAACACTCGTCTACCTGGCGCTGAAGGAGTCTGAATAGTGCCTTGGATTCTCTCGGCCTCTCCAGCAAACCACCAGGTAAATCCTAAGGCATAATCTATCTCTCCAACGGCTTCTGCAATGGGCTTTCCCGTCTCGTAAGTGACGATCTTAGCCAAATCCTGCCGGTTTTCTCGGATCAGGGTATCCCATTTTAGTAGCCACTGGGCTCGTGTTCGAGGGTTAGATTTGCTGTAGGTCTTGAAGGCAGCATGAGCTGCTTGCACGGCGGCATCAACATCTTCAGCAGAATTGTCTGGTGCAGAAGCCCAAACATCGCCGGTACCGGGGTCTTGTCGGTTATTAGCAGGATGCCTCAGGAGAAGCAGGACATATGTATACCATGGACGTCAAATCGTGCACCTGATTTGGCCTCCAACCAGCTGCCATTGACATATGACTTGTCCTTGAACAAGTCCGGGTTTTCGAGCTAGCACTATATCAGTAACAGATCCCGTAACTGAAGCGACCTAGACAGAAAGACCTCGAAGGGAAGATTCGGCGCCATGATCGTTGCGTTTAGAACTCTGTAGATGAGATGCTTCTGGTGGACGTAGGAAGAGGTAGCGACCTAAGCCCTTAATGTGTGGATATATAGATATAAATATATATATATATATATTTATATATATATGTATTCAAAGCCTCATTGTTGAGAGATGATTTCCGAGCAGGTGAAACTTCACAAGTGGGGTAATTTTGATGCACGCCAAGATAGGCAACAACTTCCCGATGAGGGGTACCGGGTCGGCAGACCAGTCGCTCGTGGCGCTCTGGGGTCCGTTCCTCGCGCTGTTCCGAATTTCAATTGGTAGGGATCGGAATAAGGCGTGGAGAGCCAAATGGCTGGTGGAGGGTCGCCCGAGAGTTCTGTACCGATAGCACATGACAGCAAAAGGTAAGGCGGGCACGTGATAAGATGCCATAGAACACTTCCAACGCCTGACGTCTATATCGCCATTTCAAACAGGACATGAATAACACCACACGTGGTATGGCCATTGCGATGGTATACATACTTGTCATAGGCAAGTAGAAGCAGGCAGGCACGTGACAGCATGTCCAAGCATCTATATATAGCCACCCCAAGCCGCACAGAAGTACATCACGTGACGTAACGAATCAGGGTGCTATACGTGTACATGCCTACATGCCAGCCTAGGTAGGTACTGTAGATAAGGGAGGCGAGGTAGGCAAGTTGCGAGTTTGGCCCCTATGCCTGGCGTAGGTGCAGTAAGCGGCGTGTGAAGGTTCCCGGGAGCGAAGAGATGCGACTCTCTCGTATGCACGTTCCTCGGCAGACCCTCTAATTGGCTAACCCGCAGGCCTTCTTTTGGGCTGCCAGATCTCAGCCAATAGCCCATCCGCGAAGTGTCGCGTGCTTGCTTCCAGTCATCAACACCGCACGTTGCCCGAAAGCATGAATGCCGCCATGCTTATATTTCCTGTAGGTTTGAGATCTCTCCTTTCCTTTTCTGGTCTTTGTCCTGTCCGCTTGAGCTCTCTTAAAGGACGAAGACGTCTGCGTCTTCACTTCCCTATCTTCATTTCCCCGTCAAGTCCATGAACTACACCCGAAAAGCTGCAATTCCCTTAAGCACGCGATCAATTTATCCGTGTGCCTCAGCACGCAATAATAGGTTAATATGCCTCGCCCAACTCTCCCTCCCACGCCAGGTTCTTCATCAGATATCAAAGGTAGGGATGGCCCTCAGTTTGGCTGTCTTCAGACGTCATGGGAACTCCCTCCGCCAGCGATGACAGCAGATGAATCACGGCCTTCAAGCGTCTCTGCAAAGTCATCTTCGGCATCATCATATAATCCGATGTCTCCCAAGTCGCCAGTAATATCTAAAGCCAAGCTAGCGAGTACCTTTCATCGTCGATCATCAGCAGCGCAAGTTCCTATGAAGGAAGCTTTTGCACTCCCGCCCCCACCCACTCGATCACGAAAGATTATACAAATGAAACCGAGGGGACAGCAGGAGGATGTTATCGAGCTTGATGGCTTTGGGAAGGATGGAAAAGGTGTGGCTGGGAATAAGCAAAGCAAAAAGAAGCAGCCATCTTCGACAAGTGTTGCTGGACGGAAAATTGCGCGCAAAACTGCACATAGCATGATTGAGCGACGTCGGAGATCCAAGATGAATGAGGAATTCGGTGTGCTTAAGAGCATGATTCCGGCTTGCACGGGGGAGATGCACAAGCTAGCCATCTTACAGGTACAGTTACCTTAGCTCTTTAAATAGTCAAAAAAGTAGCTAACGGGTCCAGGCTTCAATTGACTACGTCCGATATCTCGAAGACTGTGTCTCAAAACTCAAAGCACAGAACAATCGCAGCACGCCTACCCCGACAACCGGCCCTGACTTCTTACAACCATTCACTGCCTCTGTGCATTACGACGACGAAGAGGATGATGATGCTGACGATGTAGAAATGATTAACTCAGGGCATCCATCTCCTACATCTTCCTCTATGCCACTACCACCGGCTTCTTCATCATATTCCTGCCATCAATCACGTCACCAGCCGTCAATCTCGCCCGCCCTGACAGCGCAAGATGCCCACCATCAGCAACCATCATACCCTTCTACAATAACCTCAGATGCACAACATAGATATAGTTATACAAGTTCCACTACGGCCTCACCAGCATTTAGAGCACATACTTATGAATATGCGACTAGTGTTACCTCGGCATATTCGACCCTCACAAGTCCAGCGCTCGGGCCACAGAGTGATACGGATAGGGAGCTAGACCAAGAGGCCACAGCTGCTCTACTGATGCTTAACATGGAGAGAAGGGGTACGAATAGTAGCGTTAGCGGGAGGAGTATGAGCGTTAGGGATTTGCTCAGTGCTTGATGAATACAATGGATTTCTTGAGCGGGGATCTCTAAGGACGTTGCTTCATGGTTTGGGCGGGTTAGGTTAATGCTATGATTTTTGCCGATATAGAATATGTGGAATGCATAGTACATATTTCATATGTCTTACCCTGATACCTTTCTATCTACATAAGATATTTATTCATAATTTGTATAGGTCATCACGTGTTCGATGACTTGAAGTAATCGCCAGATCTAGAACTGGCCACCCACGTGGGTGACAAAAAGGTGACACACTTTAATATATACTTTCTTACAACACCTATCGCTCAGCTAAAGTTCAATGATAGTTAATGACATTTAGACATTATATAAAACTGCTTCCGATATCCGTACTACTAAAATCTTGGCAAATTGTAGGTGGGTTTTATAGTGCTGCAATATGATTGAAAATGAAAGCTTTGTTGATGTTCCTCACTATTTGGCTCAAAGTGTACCACTTTTTTTTGACGGCCGCGTGCCATTCGAAGATCACCCGAAGACCACCCGTAGATCACCCGAAGGTGGTCAGTTCTGGCGATTAGTGTAGACGATAACCCTCATATCCGCGAGACCCGTGTAGAAGTGTATAGCGGGGAAACGAGCAACAATAAATATCGCATTCCCAGTGCAAAATTAAATTATTTTAAAAGAGGCTGCATAGTGATTTTATTTCAAAGTTGAACGACGAAGATTTGTGTGTGTGAATTGAGATATTCCTTTTGCCCAACGCTGACAAGGTGTAGATGCTCCCTGGACATCTCTATTCAGAGAGCAAACAAGATGTCTGATAAACTCAAAAACAACAGAAGCATTGCTATGCTAGATGCCGCTGAAAAAGGCGGCTATGGCGTAGTCGCTCAAGTTGCCGTATGCATGAGAGATCAAGCCATAGCCAACTACATCTAACGGGCCACAGTACAACTTCGAACAGGTCATGGCACTATCTAGGGCTGCAGAAGCAAAGAGGTCTCCCATAATGATTCTGATTTTCCCTTGGTCTCTCACCAAATTCGGCCCACATCTCGTCAATCTGGCAGCTTCCGTTCGTGACGCAGCTTCTGTACCGATATGTGTACATCTCGACCATTGCCAGGATATCGAACTGGTCAAGTACGCTGCATCATTACCATTCGACTCCATCATGATCGACATGTCGCATTACGAGAAGGACGAGAATCTGAGACTGACAAAAGAACTAACAGAGTACTGCCATGCAAGAGGCATTGCAACAGAAGCCGAGCCTGGACGGATTGAAGGCGGGGAGGATGGACTGAAAGATACTGCAGAATTGGAAGGCATCTTAACCACACCAGAACAAGCTTTAGAGTTTGTAGAGACCGGAATCGACTTTCTCGCTCCAGCATTCGGGAATATCCATGGCGAATACGGTCACAAGGGTGCCCGAGGCTGGCTGCAATTTGACCGGCTGCAGCAAGTTAGGGACGCCACGAAAGGGAAGGTGAAGATTGTGCTGCATGGGACGAACGAGTTTACCAAGGACCTCTTCCAGGATTGCGTGAAGGGAGGGGTGAGCAAGGTTAATACAAACAAGGGGTTGATAGACCGGTGGGAGGTGATGATGGAGGGTAGGGGGAAGGGTGGATTTGCATCGATGACGAAGGTAATGGAGGATAGCATTAATGTCTTTCAGAAGGCGACGGAGAAGTTGATTGATGATTGTGGAAGTACTGGAAAGGCGTAAGGGCCATAATAATAGCGGAACTGAGAGGCGCAACGAGCTTTAATCTAGATGTGCGCATCGGTTCGAGATTACCACAATACAGGCTACCTTTATGTCTCGTCGCTATGGCTTACTGAAGGCCGAGTACGGCATGCAACAATAATACCCTTGATGTCGCCGAGAAGACTCCTTCCTTGTCCAGTCAGGATATCTGTGACATTGCCAGTTACCCACCAGCCCACCTACTACTGTATTATCCCCCCTTGAATAATCTCGTGAGCCAGGGTGGTTTTCGAGTACAGAGCCCATAATAACCCACAATATAACCGTGGTGGATCACCGGGATTCTCATTGCGCGGCTACGCCGTGGCTGTGCATTCGAATCGAGTCACTGCTTACGCTGCATTTGCTTGGCTCGAGCACAGCGGGTACGTATTTCGCAGGTACTGTACTGTACATACTGTATGAAAGTCCGGAGTCGGCTTGCGTATCAGCAGCAGCAGTAGCCACCGAAGGCCGAGTCTTGCCTCCAAAGACAACATATCAGCCGCAATGAGGATGACCTTCCATTCTCAATGAACCGCTTGTCGGTGCGCTGGAGAGTCAATTCTTTGCGTCGAGTCTTCTGCCGTCGTTATGCGCGGATTCCTCGCATCGACCCTTACTCCGCCAAGCCCTGTTTTCCCCACATGATTGCAGCATTTGCGCCTCCCGCTAGGAGTTTTTCCCCAGTCGGGGGCTCAGCTGCATCCGCATGCCAGACCGCCGGCCTCTGCTGACTACCGCTGATATAATATGATCAGAAGACGTCGCAACCACATCTCAGCAACAGCCTCTTCTGCCCATCCATGAGTATAAGGAATCCCCTTCCCGGCCGCGAGCCTCTCCTGTCGTAAACGCTAGAAGTATGGCTAGCTCGATCACTGAGGCTGTGACGGCCGTCACATCGTCCGCTTCGGCGACGTCGACTGCTGTCAAGGTCGCCCCTCAAGGCGGTGTGTTGGAGGGCCTGAATCCGACTACTTATAACTCTTCGAACCCTATCATTCTGTTCATTATCCAGGTAAGGATTGCTTTTGTTGTGGATATCGAGTCTCTAATGCGGTGAGCATTGTCGTCGCCTCATCGCACAAACTCCCACGCGATTCTGCGGCTTGCTGCATGGGCACTGCAGATATCATCTGACTCGAGAAATCGACGAATCTGTATGCGATCCTCGTGGAAAGCGACTGCCGATCAGCGATTAGATTTCGTTAGAGGGATATTTACGGTGCTTGGAATATTGTCTAAGATAGGTTGCTAACATCTGTGTTCACAGGCCGGCATCATCATAATATTCTGCCGCCTGCTTCACTTCCCTCTATCCAAAATTCGACAGCCGCGAGTTATTGCAGAGGTCATCGGCGGTATAATACTTGGTCCCTCAGTCATGATGCGAATTCCCGGTTTCGAGGATGCCATCTTTCCCACGGTGTCTATGCCGATTTTGAATTTAGTGGCTAACCTGGGTCTTGTATTATTCTTATTTCTCGTCGGCCTTGAAGTCGATATGCGATTATTCGTTTCGAATTGGAAGGTGGCATTGAGTGTCGGCCTTGCTGGAATGATACTGCCATTTGGCCTAGGCTGTGCAGTGGCATGGGGATTATACCATCAGTTTCGCTCGGATGCTGGTATTGTGCCAATTAGCTTTGGCGTGTACATGCTATTCATAGGGACTGCACTCTCCATTACGGCATTCCCGGTTCTGTGCCGAATCCTTACAGAGTTAAAGCTACTCGGAACGACAGTCGGAGTAACTGTTTTGGCTGCAGGTGTTGGAAACGATGTCACCGGATGGATACTTCTCGCACTGTGTGTGGCACTGGTTAACAACGGATCTGGTCTTACGGCGTTATGGGTGTTATTATGCTGTGTCGGCTGGATATTATTCTTGGTTTTTGCCATCCGCCCATGTTTCATGTACTTCCTGAGAAGGACTGGAAGCATTCAAAATGGACCGACCCAGTCAATGGTAGCTTTTACGTTGCTCTTAACCCTTGTATCAGCATGGTTTACTGCAATTATTGGCATCCATCCAATTTTTGGTGCCTTTTTGATGGGTCTAGTTTGTCCTCATGATGGCGGTTTTGCTATTAAGCTTACTGAGAAGGTCGAAGACCTGGTTACTGTTCTGTTTCTTCCTCTTTACTTCGCCCTCTCAGGTCTCAGCACCAACCTCGGACTCCTGAATGACGGCATAACATGGGCATATGTTGTTGCCGTTACAGCAATTGCTTTTGGTGCCAAAATAATTGGAGGAACGCTTGCAGCCAGAGCAAACAAGCTGGTATGGCGAGAGTCTCTTACAATTGGCGTCCTAATGAGTTGCAAGGGACTCGTAGAGCTCATCGTTCTTGTACGTACGTCGCTACCCCCTGTGAGATAGAAGCTAATAAACATCTAGAATATTGGCTTGCAAGCAAAGATTTTGTCGACAAGAACATTTACCATGTTTGTCGTTATGGCATTGGTCACTACAGTATCTACAACACCATTAACATCGTTACTGTACCCGCCTTGGTACCAAAAGAAGCTGGAAGCTTGGAAGAGAGGTGAAATTGACTGGGATGGCAATAATTTAAACAATGATGAGACCCCGAGCACGTCCATGGAAAAGATTCAAGGCTCCCAACTCCGGAAGCTCGTTGTATATCTTCGACTTGAAAGTCTTCCTAGTCTGTTTACCTTCGTTTCACTTCTCGGTGGAAATAACCCTGCGGTAGTTTCAAGAACACATAAAACAAAGACTGATCTCAATACCGTTCACGAGGATGCAGCGACTCCGGCACCTGGAAAGGCGCCCATAGAGGTTCACTGTGTACGTCTGTTGGAGTTGACTGAGCGAACGTCCTCTGTTATGAAGGTCTCAGAAGTTGATGAATACACCTACCGGGATCCGGTTGTTAACGCGTTCCGTACCTTCGCACAACTCAACAATGTTGCAGTATCTGGTAGTGTTTCGGTAATTCCTGAATCCTCTTACGCTGAGACGCTCACTAGCAAAGCTACTGATATGTCCTCCGACCTTTTGTTGATTCCATGGAGCGAAACGGGAGCTATTTCAGAAGGCGACCAGACGACTGTGCTCTTCGAAAACTCTCCTCCTACCGACCGTTTCTCTAGTGGCCCACAAAATACCTTCGTTCAGAAAGCACTGGAAAATGCAACTTGTAACACAGCGGTATTTATCAACAATGGGTTCGGTGGCAATAGTATCCACCATACTAACGAGGGTCGAAGTCCTCTAAAGAGAACTATCAGTGGTCTCAGCTTACGCAGCCATCGCGAGTTGGCGGTCAATCCTATAGTTGATCGCAGTCATCATATATTCTTCCCTTTCTTCGGTGGCAGAGACGATCATGTCGCTTTACGCTTTGTGCTACAATTGGCCCAAAATACTAATATCACAGCAACTATCATTCACATGAAGATCACCGCTCCAGCAAGCTCGAATATTTCAAAAGCTCCAGAAGTCACCGGCGACGCCACTCCATCTAGTAGCGAGACAGGCCAGGGCAGTACCAATGTTCAAACACGGCCTATTGGCAATGGACCATATTCGACCTCTTTGGCTCATGACGCAACATTCCTACGCACTCTCCGCGATTCTCTATCGACACCGCTGGCGAGTCGAGTCATCTTCTCGGAGCATTCTACTAACTCGCCACTAGCAGACGCTCTCGACCACGCGAAGCAAGAGGTTGCTCAATCACGACATAATGCCGGTGATCTAGTAATAATCGGAAGAAAACATTATGAATTCGAATCAGAAATTGCCGCTTCTGGCTCAGCATTGAATGTCTTCTCAAGCCGTGGTCCAGGAGCAGATATTAAAAACACATTAGGGCCAGTGGCTGCAGCATTTATTAACGGTGGAGTTAGAGCTAGCATACTTGTTATTCAAGCCGCTTTCATGGGCTCAGAGTCTTGATAATTTAGATGACATTTGATTTGAATGTTAGTAATAGGTGTTTTTAGTCTGCATTTGTCTTATATACCACATTCTCGGATGAGAATAGCACGATGTTTCGGATCAAACTTACTTGGTCTATATGGTTTAGTTGAATGATAAAATTTTATGCCTACTCTATGGTCTAGAGTCAGTTTACATGAGAAGGCCGTGGTAGCTGATGCCCTGCAATATATAGGCATGATAGGATGGCAATACCCACATGGCTTAACCGTCTGTGGCTTTGGTTGGGCTGTTCTACGAGGTAAATGTTTCTTCGAAAGCGATATCATAGTTTGTTTATTTGCAGAGATTGTCTGCTAGTTATGGCATAGGTGTAAGGTCCTGATTGTCGTCGAGGCATTTCATGATATCCAACGTACCGTGCGTGCATAAGTGACTTTGTTATCTATCCAAGAGGAGTTAGTTCTGAATTCTCTTATCAGAGCTATGCATACGCGGCGGAGCCTTCCGCTTCCACTACCGGAGCAACATCAAATGGTCTGTGCGATATATTCAAAAACATCGATGTAATCTATAGAACATCACGAGACATCAACGCTCTAGCACACTGGTGATCAAAGGATATCTATCGGATATTGAAGGATAACCCGTAGCATGAGGAATGGAGCATGGTAACTTGACTGGTCCATTTGATGCAATACGCTAAGGATGTTGCGATATCTAGTCCCTGGCCTCTGCCCTCCGGAGCTCAAGGATGGCACGGTAATGCCTCTATTAGGCAGGTCTGTATCATCCGAGCCCCTCAATTAGCCGCACACTGGCATTGATACAGTTGGAGGACAAAAGTCTGAATACGTTTCGCCTATTTTACGTGACATAGTCGTGATTTAAATAAGGAACCTTTGAACCTTCAACAAATACTATACAATTATAAGACCACTATCAACTCCTAGACCTTCTAATTGTAAGTTGTCTCCTTATAAGAGGGCCTGAATATATAGTGTATACAATTTCAATATCTCTCTTAGAACAATTGTCTTTGTTTTCAGTATATCAAAATTAATTGTCTAAACAATACTTCGATATATCTCAAAGCAAATATATATAATACCTATATCTCCAAACTATTTTCCTATAATTCTTGCTGAATGGATAATTGTATTATCTTGTATAAAAATTGAATTACAGTTTAAATACCAAGGTAGATTATCTTTAATCAGTTCCAAATATCTCTTGGCTATAATACTATCTTTTTTTAGAATCTAGATCTCCTTCTATTATAACCAAATCTGATCTAAAATCAAATCAAATCTAAAATATATCTAAAACATTTGTAAATATTATATTTCTATACCTTTAGCTTAAACTATCTATAATTAAAGAACTTGTTCTAAGATAGCTATTAATAAATATATATAGAACTAGCTATAAATTATCTTTTCAATTATATCTACTGAATGTTAAATCTATTCTTAACATTGTCTACTTTCTCTAATTATAGAATATTTATCTATTGAAACATTTAATTCCAGATCTAAAATCAACTGCTTGATGATTTTCTTAGAACAGAGTCTTGTATTATAAATTGTATATTGTTTGTTATATTCAGAAAGCTTAGATAGTATACCAGAGTATAGTGATAATATATAGAATATAGAATAGCCTCCTTATTCTCCTGACTTAAATCCTATAGAAAACATCTAGGTTTTGTTAAAAGAAGCTATTTATAAAGTACATCCAGAGCTCGCTAGAATGAGAGGTGCATTGTCGGGTCAGCAACTCCGGTCTCGCAGATTTCCCATTGCGAGTTTCGCAGACGCTGTCATACTCAATCAGAGGAATGTACTGTTGTGAGCTTGTTGCCCTCTGTTGCACCGGTCAGATATCCCCATCTCCCAGGCGGCTTTTCAAAAGCGTACTATACTGAATTACGCAGGTGCGAACAAAGGCGGGAACGCGGCCGCGTGATTGTTGCGCACGGAATAAGCTAGGCGCTTGAGATTAGATGTCCGCTATATGGCAAGTACACAAGTACGTCGTCCAGTCTGATCTGGTGAAATTTGTGCAATCGCGAGGGCCACTCGGACCGGTTAACAATGGAGGCACTTATAAGCTGTACGGCTACGGGCTACACCACAGGTCTGTAGATGAGAAGCCTCCCACCGTAAGGCTTAACTGCACTGCACTGTGCGGTGGCATGGAAAAGTACAGTGCTTGCAGCCTTGTACCCTGGAAAGCCGGTATGCATCTTCCCAACCTCATCAAATCCGAAAGAAATGGTGCATTTAAACTCAAACACATACAGGGCTGGTTTGCTCCGTGTGCTGTATCTGCCCTTATACGCCCTGCCCTGCCTGCAAACTTGTCGGCACTGGTGCCAGCGCCGCGCTTGCCGTAAATCGCGGATACAGAGGTATATGCACGAGCGTCTCGGGTAAGGATGCACTTCTTCCTCTACATGAACGCTCGGATGCAAACCTGTGATTGATAGTCTGGACAGCGAGGCCTTCTGGAGCTTGATGCTCTCCAAGAGCGCTGGTGACTTATCCACGAAGGCAATATATCACGCCGTTGTGGATTTTGCGTACGCTGGGCTGGATAAGACAGAATACCTATGCGGTAGCCAACGAGGCCAGTCAATGTCCATCGAGACAAGAATCCCGGCCGACTCTACTCATATCGCCAAGACTTCACGGGGAGATCTGTCACTCTGTGTCGATATTGGCGCTGGTCTGTCCGCTATATCCCCGGCTTCTTTGTGGATGCCGTGGGCTGCCGAGGGTGTTTGCCAGGACCGAGACACGTCATGTCGCACTTCTCCACCCGACCGTGTGAGAGAGATGACGGAGTACAGCTTTGCTGGTTGAAAGTGTGGCTCGCCGCCTATGTGAGCGTTGCGATATCTCGGCTGAGAGTCTCCTCCATTTCTACGGTTTTCCGCATCTCCCCCGTATATCGTTGTACTGGACACTGAATTTACTTTATTCGTCGATAGATCAACCTCGGCCAACCCGACCTAATCCAGCTAACCGGTCTTGGGCCGCGCGTATGCTAGTGGGTGCTTTCCCGCAGCGGCATTTGGCTGTCACGTTCGCATATACCGTACTACGTACTGTATATACTCCTCATGGGTCAAGCCACCCCAGCGTCAAAGTGCCAACATGGGCCTAATAGGCCTTTCCGGCGAAGGCACGCCATTCTCGACCAACATCCTCGAACCAACCTCCTCAACCAAACATCCTCGACCGAAGATTCTCCACCTCCCACCCATTATACAATGCAGCATCCTCATGCATGGTTCATGGGGAGCTTGCACAAGAGGCAGAGGGCAGTTAGGTATTGCAGGACACACGACCAGCATTAGAACGTCTCTTATCAGCCTGTTGCTTTATCTTCGGCACTTTTTTCCGTGAAAGGGGGCAAATGTGGTATGAGGCTGTTGGCGTCTGGCCACCAGCTAGTATTAGCACTTTCCCTTCTGATATCCAACATGGCACAAGCAAGGTTCAGATCCCATGAATGCCCATGCAACTTGAAGTCGGCTGCTCTGCTCATTGCGCCCACCACTGCGGCGGCAATACCAACGGCAACCCTGACTACTAGGCCGAGTTATCTAGACTATCTTTGCTTTCCACCTGCCAAAATGGGCCAGCATATCAAAGTCGCAATAATGGCGAGACTGTGTTGGGGTGCATGAGACTATGTGAGCGTGGGAATACTGTATCTCTATAACTGGGCTGTATAAGAATGCCTTTCGCACATCTAACAATGATCGCCAAAGCTTCAACCATCATTCCATCCCATTTTTAGCGGCGGCCATTTCCAATATGACGTCGGCTACAGACCGTAAAGCAGTGGATGACTTCGTCTCTGAGAGCCATGGCCATGATATTCCAGAAACTGACTCCAAGTCTGGAATCTCAGAGAAAGCTGGCCCAGAAGTCGATATTACGGATCGGAACTATGACGAACTCATCGGAACCCTGAGAGAGACTGTCGCAGCCCACGAACTTGATCCCAACTTCCCCGCAGATATTCTTCAGCATGCCCGTGCACTTATCTATCAGGATATAGGGTCCATTGACCACTACCAGCTTCGGAGAGTTGTACAAGAAGTCGAAGAAGAGCGTCAGCTATTACTCAACGATTCTCCTTATGAAGAAGTTCGAGCTGTGGTCAGCCCCACCGATGACCCCACAACTCCAGTCGACACCTTCCGAGCCTGGTTCCTGGGTACCATATTTGTCATCATTGGTACCGGCTTGGACCAGTTTTTCTCCCTTCGTTACCCTAGCATCAGTGTCTCCTCTTTCGTAGCACAACTCGTTGTCTACCCGATCGGGGTCTTCATGGCGTCGACACTACCCACTAAAAAATGGACTCTCTGGGGCCGTACCTTCAGTCTAAATCCCGGCCCATTCAATCAGAAAGAGCATATCATTGTCGTCGTTATGTCTAACGTTGCTTATGGCGGCGCCAACGGGACCGCATATGTCACCTACATCTTCCAAAGTCTGAAACTGGAGATGTTCTACAACGACACGAGTCTTGTGAATAAAGCCGGCTTCCAGATAATGCTTGCTCTGTCAACACAATTCATTGGATATGGTTGCGCGGGACTAGTTCGAAGATTTCTAGTATACCCACCCAACATGATATACCCCAAAAACCTAGCTATCATTGCGCTCAACAAGTCGCTACATCACGATGATACACACTCTGTCATTAACGGCTGGAGAGTAGATCGATTCCGATTCTTCATGTACTGTTTTGGCGGCATGTTCTTATACTTCTGGCTTCCGGATTACCTATTCCAAGCCCTGTCCTACTTCAATTGGATGACATGGATATCGCCAAACAACCTCAAGCTCGCGATTATCACTGGAAGTGTTTGCGGGCTAGGATTCAATCCTCTGCCCACCTTTGACTGGAATCAATTTAGTTACCTTTGGGATCCCATAATTACTCCGTTCTTCGCCAACGTCAATGGCTTTATGGGCATGCTGCTCAGTGGACTATTTATCATTATACCCGTCTATTTCACCAACACATGGAATACGGCATATCTTGAGATCAACAGCAACGATGTATTCGACAACACCGGCCAAGATTACGACGTCAGTAAAGTTCTCAATGCGGATTTCACACTTAATGAGACCGCATACGAGGCATACAGCCCTCCATACCTATCTGCTTCATACGCAGTTCTTTATGCCGGATTCTTCGGCTGCTACTTGGCGACTATCACACATGTCATTTTATATAACCGTCGCGAGCTCATTTCGGGCTTTAAAGCACTGCTCAATTGGAAAAATCCACGAGATTCATATCAAGATGTTCATAACCGACTGATGGGGGCCTACAAGGAAGTTCCGGAATGGTGGTATTTGACTATCCTCGCTATTTCATTCATCCTATCATGTGTAGTAGTCACACAGTACGACACGACAACGCCAGTATGGACAGTCGTCTTCGCCATCGGCTTAACTCTTGTCCTCCAAATCCCAACCGGCATAATTCTCGCCGTAACAAATATGGAAGTGACAAACAACGTCATCGCTGAATTCGTTGGCGGCTATGCCATCCCTAACAAGCCTGTTGCAAACATGATATTCAAAGCTTACGGCTACATCGCCTGCGCACAATCGATTCAATTTGTCGTGGACTTGAAGCTGGGGCACTATGTGAAGATCCCGCCACGATCAATGTTCTGGGCACAGGTCTGGGCTACTATACTTGGTGCCTTTGTTTCTATTGGTGTCAATGCCTGGCAGATGAACAATATCCCCAACATATGCTCTGATGATCAATCTTCACATTTCACATGCCCAGGTACGTACATGGTCTCGTCATCCCCCCGTATACCCTCTAATCCACTCCCAGGCACCAACATCTTCTTCACCGCCTCCGTTATTTGGGGTGTTGTCGGCCCCAGACGCATGTACGGTGACGGTGGCATCTACCACCCCCTCGAATGGGGATTCCTCATCGGCGCCCTCCTCCCTATCCCCTTCTACTTCTACACGAGATACTACCCTAACTCTTGGGTCCGTTTCGTCTACATCCCGGTCATCCTTTACTGCTTGGCAGACTGGGCCCCCTACAACCTGAGCAACGTCTGGCCCACAGTAGTTGTAGGCTTCATCTTCAACTTCTACATCAAGAGACGCTACTCGGAATGGTGGCGACGCTATGCCTATGTCCTAACCACCGCGTTCTCAGTTGGCATCGCCATCTCGGCTATTGTGATCTTCTTCGCCGTTGAGTATCATGCCGTCGACATTAGCTGGTGGGGCAACGATGTCAGTTACGCAGGCGTAGATGGCGGTGGGTCTGCTACAGCCTGCGTGTTGAAGGCTATTCCAGAGGTGGGACATTTCTAGATGTGCGCATTATGAGGATAACGGCCGGACAAGTTGAGGCAGTCTTGAACGAGCAGATCTGATTGGTAATCGATAGTAGATAATTGTTTTTTGTTGATACATCTGTGCTTGTTAAAAGTGCTTGTTGAAAGTGATTGATGAAAGCGTCTCGGCATTTAGAAGACAATGCCGCGTCTAAGGCCACTTCCGTCCAGATGGTAATGTAAGATGGGAGGCGGGCGGCACAAGCCTTACCCGAACCTTAAAAAGATAAGCAAGACCCTGGCCGGCCCCTCTAAAAAGGGTCTTGCACCCTGGCTTCCAAGGAGCTCACGAGAGCTTGGAACCATCAAAGCCGGGACCAAGCGAGTCCAGGCAGCCCTAGAAGATGTAACAGATAAGCTGGGATCACTGGGGATGGACTCGCCAGATTCTAGCGTGTTTCTACGGCTTGCTTAGTGCTTACTCTCTACTGTCACGGCAAGAATACGAGATATCCCGACGCCTATTATAAGTTGAAGCTCAAAAAGAAATGCCGTGAAAGAAAGGCAAAGTGTCGAGTTTAGAAGTTTCTCTATCTCGAGGTTTGTATTAGCAGATTGACTCGTGATCGTATCATTATATATTCGATAAAGTAGTATATCTACCAATTCAATGGTTTCTATGATATATCATGTATCCACCCATCTCTTACTTCGCATGTCAGCAAAGCAAAGTTGTAAGCAACTTCTTATCAACCTTTTCATCTTGACACAAAAGGTGTGATTATGTTTATTCATTATTTTGATGCTCGACATGGACAACCTTCTCAACATCCCCGGCATCCTCATTCTGGGCGATCTGTGGATGCAAATCTCCCTTACGTAGATCATCAGGCAAGGAGCCAAGAGCGCGCTCGCCGAATAGAAGATCGATATCCTCTAGACTGACGCCTGTAGTTTCCTTGAAGAAGAAGAAGATGATGGGGAAAGAGATGCTGCGAGCAATCAGTACCAAAACCTTGGCGCGTCAGGACATAGAAAGACTTACACGATGTTCCACGCAGCGAACAAGAAATAGAACTTGTACGTTAGCCTCTCCAAGCCATATGGCGAAATCTGCGCCCAGAAAGTCGCAACAAGCCAGTTTCCAATGCCCGTTGCAAAGGCGTTGCCGCGAGCTCTGATCTGCATTGGCATGATTTCAGACATGTAAACCCAAGAGATTGGACCGTAGGAGAAGGAGAAGATGGCGGTGACCAAGAACAGGAAGAAGACACCGCCAGCTGACATGCCTTTGTTAGTACCATCCTGGTTTTGAGAGTTGATAATGGCTTCGCAGATGAGTGCGACGGTGATGCCGACGGTGCCGAAGAGCAAAGGCCGACGACGGCCAATACGATCGCAGAGAAAGACGATGAAAAAGAGGTTGGCGATTGGGCCGACGCAGTTGTAGATCCCAGCAACGAGGAGTTTGCGACCGCCTTTGATTCCGAGGGCGTTGTACATAATTGTTTGATAATAGTTGATAACATCTATTTTATCTGTTAATGTCTGGGAGGTAGGTGATGAGTTCGAGAATTACTTACTAATGCCAGTCATTTGGGTGAAGATTTGGACTGCAACACCGTGCATCAACCGAGTTCTCCATGCTGGAACGGTGAACATGATAAGCCACCCAGGAGCAGTAATGGCTTTCTCGGCAGCGATGGTGCTTTTAATCTCGTAGAATTCTTGATTGATCCAGTCCTCGTTTGTTCCGTTGAAATGTAGCTTTCGGAGGACTTTCATGGCTTCTTCCTCGCGATCGGTCTTCATGAGGTGACGAGGGGATTCGGGGAAGAACATGATGCCGAGAGCGAGGAATATCGATGGGATGGCTTGGAATGCTAAAGGAAATCTCCATTGGATTTGACCATATGGTGCTTGGCCACAGCCGTACCCAATCCCTTTTGAAGAATTAGCCGTGTTTGAGGAAGAGAGGAGTGAAATACGTACAAGTCGATACGACGAAACCAATACCGATCATTTGTTGAGAAATACCAACAATAAGACCACGAACCTTGGGATGTGCGCACTCAGACTGGTAGACTGGAACAGCCATTGAGAGGATTCCTATTGCCCAACCTGCGAGGATTCGACCAACAAGAATCATAGCCAGGTTTACAGCAGCGCATTGCAGTATAGCACCGATCGCACAGACTATAGCACCTATCATGATGGTATACCGTCGTCCCAACGAGTCCATGGTCAAACCACCCGTCAACGCACCAATCACAGCTCCACCATTGAAGGTGGAATTTATAGCGCCTATGATGGAGGATGTGGATGTGGTGCTGAAGTAATCGAGGAAATTCTGCGATGCAATGACATCTGTCATTACACCTGAATCATAGCCAAACAGCAACGACCTTGAATTCCGTCAGGAAACGTTCAAAACAAAAGAAACCCGCCGATAAAGCAGAGGATGGGGGATATACATACCCCATAGCAGCGAAAACCGCCAGGGAGACATTGAAGACTTTCCCCATATTGACGCAGGAGTCTTCACAGAGCTATCTGCAGCAACAGCAATGGTCAGAAATGGTGGTAGTAAGCAAAGTATGCCTAAGATATATTGTGAACAAAGCAGATCGAGTCTGGGCTCCCACAAGTGACAGCCCCAGCAGCGTATATATGTGCATCCTCTAGCTGCTGGCCAGGTCAACTGGTCCCGCCGACAAGGCTCCACGGTGTAAACACATGATCCCATCTCTATAGCATGACATGGGCATGTCATGGCATGGCATGGTATGGAAGATCTTGCACTGCGCAGAGCCCGTACAAGCACCGCGAGTGGAGCGTTTATCCTGTAAGCAGCAGAAAGACCAGGACCAGGAACATCAATGCCGTCGGGTCACGCAGTATTCCCACACAAAAGCAACGAGCTTTGGCAAGTGTTTGTGGGTGTCGTGTGCATTCCCATGCCCTCTCATGTATTCCCGGGGATGGTCGCTCCATTCTTGCGGGTCCCCCAGACGCTGGGCTCGTCCCCCAGCCGGCACTATTGCCGGATAAACTCGGAGGCTCCAGAGCTGGACAATTCCCCGTGGGGCATTTTCGGTCCGGCGTCCAAGCTGCTCGTGTTTTTGTTTCCCACTTGTTCTTGTGTGTAGATGTGCTGTGATGTGATGCTCGGTAGACTCCGATGGTGCGGCCTTCCCCTCCAGCCCTCTCGTCTTCGCCCGCGGCTCTCGGCTGCTCTGGCCATTGGTGGACTTCGATTGCCGCCCCTCGCCTCGCAACAGCTCGACAGCGGCAGAGTCGCTAGCCTCTTGCAGTACAGCAGATGCTCCGGGTAAATGCAGACCCAGGCCGTAGCTTCTCCAGAAACACTCAAGGGGCTGATGCTGGATAATGATGTGATCATATCATGGCCCGCAATGCCGATACGAGGCTGGCTAGACTTTGACCGGCCGCTGCACTGTTCTGTTTCTCTGCAGCTCTTCTTCTTCCCAGAACCCGGATGCCATGAGGCGGGAGAAGCGTGTGTATCTTATCAGCATCCCATTACATACGAGACCATGTGTGATGAGTTGCTCTCACCGCCGGTTATTGCGGAAAGGGTCTGAATTTCTCCATCCAGTCGTCGTAGCATCGAACCCGTTGACACTGTCCTCTAATACCTCTAGATCTAGTCTTGTCACAAAACTGATTCATTCTGATTTCTAATTATACAAGATACCAAAATAGAGAACCTATGACCTTGTAGTTACTTTAAATGCCCCCTTTAGAATATCCTTGCCAGTTAAGTTCCCTTTGTTGTCAATTCCTAAAGTGCCAATAGTCTTGCCGTCGCTATCAACCACTGTGGTAGTTGCTCCTTCACGAACTTGATATAGGTAAACATCAACATCTTCGACGTAGTTGTAGACTGTTCTTCGTTCATCCTCTTTTCCAAGAACCAAGATGGTGTTCTCTCTGACATAGAGAGGTAGAGTTCCAAACTCGTGCTTCTCCTTGTACCAAGCTGGACCGGACTTTACCTCATTGGTGAAGAAGTTGGTCCACTGTCCCTTTGGCAAATAGAATTCAACTTCTCCTGATTCCTCAAATATTGGTGCTACTAGAAGACTATCTCCTAGAAGGAACTGTCTGTCCAGATGATATGATGTAGGATCATCTGGGAATTCAAGCAACGTTGCCCGAAGAGATAGTGGTAAACCAAGCTTGACAGCCGACTGTGCTTGGGAATAGATGTATGGCATAAGACGAGACTTCAGAGCCGTCCATTTAGCCAGGGTCTTAGAGCATCCCTGGTCAGCCTTATCATCTCCGTCCACGGTCCATGGAACCCTGTATGAGTTGCTTCCGTGAAGACGACTGTGAGAACACAGAAGACCAAAAGCGACCCAGCGCTTGTAGATCCAGGGTGGCGGGGAACCCTCAAACCCTCCAATGTCGACAGACCAGAATGAGTATCCAGAAAGACCTAATGACAGACCTCCACGAATAGATTCTGCCATGGCTTCGGGAGTTGATTCACAATCTCCACCCCATTGCAATGGGAACCGTTGGGTACCAGCAGTTGCAGATCTAGAGAACAGAACGGCCTCATCTTTACCATATTGTTTTTGAAGTGCCTCATATACGACCTTGTTATAGATGAATGCGTAATAGTTGTGCATTTTCTTAGGGTCGAGGCTTTTGTCAAGCCACTGGACGTCTTCGGTGGGAATTCTCTCACCGAAGTCAGTCTTGATTGAGTCAACCCCCGTATCGAATAGGTTTTTAAGGCAGCCTTCAAACCATTTTACTGCTTCCGGGTTCGTGAAATCAACAATCCCCATTCCACCTTGCCACAGGTCCCACTGAAAGACGTCGCCATTCTTGCGCTTCAAAAGGTAGCCCTTCAATACATAAGCAACTAGCCAGTAAATTCAGTCAGGTAATATAGACTTGCCTTTTCAGCAGCCAATTTGAAAACTGGCGATGCTTGACCAATGTAGGGATTGATCCACACGCAAACCTTCTTTGCGAGTCCCGATTTCTTGAGATTGGCGATCTGGCCCTTTGGATCGGGAAACTTTTCGGCATCAAAGACAAAGTCACACCAGTGGAAGGCCTTCAGCCAGAAGCAATCGAAATGGAATACTTTGGTAGTTAGTAGCTAAATGCCTGAATGTGTCTCAAACTTACCTTCCACCGCAACATCGCGAGATTTCATACCCTCAAGGAATGAATTGACAGTCTTCTCATCATAGTCAGTAGTGAAACTGGTGCTAAGCCACAGACCATAACTCCAACTAGGAACTTTGCTTGGTTTTCCAGTCAATATTGAGTACTTGAACAAAACTTCTTTTGGAGTCGGTCCGTAAATGATGTACCACTTTAGCCTTTGACCCTCAACACTAGTCTGGACTCTACAAGATCTCTCGCTACCAACCTCAAGCTCAACTCTCTCAGGATGATCGATAAAAATACCGTATCCTCTGGAGCTTAACCAGAAACTAACGTTCTTGTACGCCTGGTCAGAGGAGGTTCCACCATCCGAATTCCACAAAGACACACTTTGCCCAACCTTATTGAAAGCTCCAAACCGCTCACCAAGTCCGTGGACTGATTCACCAACTCCTAGTGTGGTTTGCGTGAAGATATAGTGCTTCAGGTTGCGCATATCACCTGTTTGCAAGGGATTGCTTGTTGCAGGAGTGTAGGCAAGCCCAACACTTCGATTAAGCAGAGTCGTTAAGTCCTTGTTTCCGTCTGTAGCATGGAACTTGATGTCAAAATCGTGTGTTCCAGGGTTCTGTATTGTTGCAGATATAGAACCAGCAGATAGTGTGGTGGTCTTGGCAGTCTTGGTGATCTTTGCATTTACGCCAGGCTTTCCCGCCGGGAAAAGATCGAAATGAGGGCCAGGGTTGAGAGCTCCAGCCCAGTGAGTTGTCTCGACTGAAAGGACTCCATCAAAGATAGCTTCGATGTCCTTTGGATGTCAATTGAAAATCGCAAACACTACAGAAAGACAGCACTTACTATGTTTAATGTGCTCAGGTTCAGAGTATCTCCTCTAGAGAAAACCTTCTTTGTAGGAGATAGAAGGCTTAGAGCCTTTCCGTCCTCTCTCTCTGTGATCGAGTAGATTTCCTCAGCATATTCTGCACGTACACCCTCAGCAACGAGCCACATGCCTAGCATTGTTAGTAGCTATTGAAGTGACTGTTCTGGCCACACCTACCATCGCGAAACTTCATGTTTGCTGTTCTTGAACTGTTTCCCTGGTAGCTGTGGGCGTGACTCTCGGGAATATTCGGTGTTATAGTGCAAGTGAAGCTCAATTGATAGAGAGAAAGCTCAAAGTGACTGGTTGAAGAAGCAAGATAAAGCTCTCTTATCCAACGCAAGCGCTATCCCCCGTCAATTACCCAACCTACCCCACCATTATGCCATGACATGTATCTTAGGTAGCTAGCTACCTACCTAGCTAGGACAAAGTGCTAGCTCCACTAGGTGTATTTTGCCTAAATGCACAAATGCAGGCAAGCAGAAATACGGTCCCTCTAAACTGGGGAAGCTCCGCCTATGAAGGGCTCCCCTTGAAATCCGCCATAGCCGACGAGCCCGACGACCGGCCCATCACCGATGTTGCGCGCAGCGTGGCAGCGTGGCAGGCGGGCAGGCTGGTGATCCACGAGTGATATGATAATGATACTGGCGGCGGTGGTGGTCTGATGGGCATCACGGGTCAGCAACGGAGCACCCCATCCCATACTGCTGTACACATGCCACACAGATGAAGTGCAAAGCACGTGAGTAAAACTCCAGGACTGGCCATCGGATGCTTCTTTGCAGGGGCAGTGCTGCCTGAGGCGTCCCGAAGCTGCCCAAGGACGTGGAGGAACGGCGAGGGAATGTTCCGATTGGTACTTCGCTAGAACAATTATCCGTCGCCAATAGCCAATATCTAATATGTACTCTGTACTGTAAGGTTGTGCCTCTCCAGGTTCGAATATCTCGCAGCTTTCACCAGGTATATATAAACACCATAGCTTGTTACTGAAATCATCTGGAATTTGCTATAGATTGCGGTGGAGGAGATAGGTAAGTACGTTCCTCTTCCTCTCCCGAATTTCCGCAGATTCATTTAGAACACTACGAGTACTGCTCGTTGCTCGTATGTCTACTTCATTACTGTATATCTTCCTACGTATGTTACGGGTAATTGTTGGCTTCCGCGAATGATAAATTTCCCCTGGCTTCGGGACTTTCCCCGAAGCTTTGCTAGGAATCCCTGTCTGTGCCTGTCGGCTGTAGCTGTATCATCGCGGCCCGCCAATTGCCCGCAGGCCCCTGCAAGTTCTAAACCTTACTTCTGATCGATGACAACGGCCTCATTTCTCCAGCTTTTTGAGGGTAATGCAATATCACGATATAACACCATGCCACAGGCTTTAATCCACGATATAGTGTGGAGAAGATCCTCGGCGCCTCGGCTCCTCGAACACGGTACGCTCGTAACGGGGATGCCTCGTAAAGTGCCTCGCTAGCGAAATGCAGCACAGTTTAGCCAGTCCGTCTCGAGTAGAGCGTCATCAGATTGCGGAGTATGCAGGAATGGCATGGATATGTATAAGATGGTGAAAAACACCTCTGGCAAGAGTTTGCTTTCCATCGTGTATCAACGTCAGGAGTCCTCCAAACCCGTTAGCATGAAGTTATCAATTGGATTTACAACGCTGCTCGCCGGTGTCAATGCTGCCAAGGTCTTCGTGTCCAGAGGAAGCCCCAATGATACCACTAATGCAGTTTATAAAAATCCGAATGCAACTGTAGACGATCGCATTGCCGACCTCCTTTGGCGTATGACTACCGCCGACAAGGTTTCTCAAATAGTTCAAGGAGATATTCGCAATTGGATCAATGAGACCGATAACGCTTATAATGCAAGCGGCCTCATCTGGAATATGGCTACACGAGGAGGCACCTTTTATGTCGGAATTGCAGCGCCGATTGACTGGATCTCAAACGGGATCAAGATAGCGCAAGACTATCTCTTGCACAACACCACGCTCGGTATCCCAGCAATTGTCCAGACTGAAGGGATCCATGGCTTCCTTGCTTGTAAGCCACAGCATTCATGGCTTGGATCTTATTCTAACGAAATGCAGACAATGCCACCATCTTCAATTCACCAATAGCTCAAGCTTGCTCCTTTAACCCAGGACTAATCGAGAAGATGGGAAGAGTTATCGCTCAGGAGTCTCTTGCAGTTGGCGTCAACCAAGTGTTTGCGCCGCTGGGAGACTTGTCTCGTGAGCTCCGATACGGCCGAGTTGAAGAGACATATGGAGAAGATAGCTTTTTGAGTAGTGAGATGGCCTATGCATATGTTAAGGGTGTCCAAGCTGGAGGGGTCAGTGCAATGGTCAAGCATTTTGCTGCCTATGGGTCAGTTGAACAGGGTATCAATACTGCACCAGTTCATGGAGGCGAGCGAGAACTTCGAACCACATACCTTCCACCATACAAGCGAGCCATCATTGACGCGGGGGCATACTCCATCATGTCAGCTTATTCATCTTATGACGGCGTACCATCTGTTGCGGACCACAATCTTTTGACCAACATTCTGAGGAACGAGTGGGGGTTTAAGTACTGGGTGTCTAGCGATTCTGGTGCTACAGACAGGCTATGTGGTGCGTTTAAATTGTGCCGTGCTGAACCCATTGATTCAGAAGCCGTGACTCTTATGGTACGAAGTGTCCTGTAAATCATCTGGCAATTTACTAATGACTACAACAGACACTGCCAGCAGGAGGCGACGTTGAGATGGGTGGCGGGTCCTATAACTTCGAAGTCATCCCCGAGCTCTTAGCATCTAGCAAACTTGACGTGAATATCCTTGACACGGCAGTCTCTCGAGTACTCCGCGCCAAATTTGAAATGGGTCTCTTTGAACACCCATATCAAGGCGTTACTACTGACAAATACACAACCCTCATCCATACCAACGAGAGCGTGGCTGTAGCCCGCCAACTTGACACTGAATCCATTGTCCTTCTTGAGAACCACGATGACATTCTCCCATTGAGCAAATCAGCCAACATAGCAGTCGTTGGGCCAATGGCCCACGGATACGTTAACTACGGAGATTACATCATCTACCAGAGCCAGTACCATGGTGTTACTCCCCTAGACGGCATCAAAGCCCAAGCCAGTGGTAATGTCACGTATGCCAAGGGTTGTGAGCGCTGGTCAAACGACGAGTCCGGCTTCCCAGAAGCAATCGCCGCAGCTGAGGCTGCAGATGTCGCTGTAGTAGTAGTCGGTACCTGGTCGCGTGACCAAACCGAGCTCTGGGCCGGTTTAAATGCCACAACTGGCGAGCACATCGACCTCTCAAACCTACGATTGGTGGGTGCGATGCCACGCCTCGTGCAAGCCATCATCAATACTGGCAAGCCTACCGTCGTTGTTTTCTCATCCGGCAAACCCATCACCGAAGCTTGGATCAGTACCAACGCAACTGCACTCGTTCAGCAATTCTATGTCTCCGAGGAAGGTGGCAATGCTCTCGCCGATGTACTATTCGGTGTTTATAATCCGTCTGGAAAACTTTCGGTCGGGTTCCCGTATGATGTCGGCACTCTGCCGATTTATTATGACTACCTAAACTCGGCTCGCACTACTGCTGCTGGGAAAGAGTACTCCAACGGCACCCTCGTATTTGGCTCTCAATATGTCCTTAATTCACCGGTTCCTCTTTACGAATTCGGATACGGAAAGTCGTACTCCACTTTCAGCTATGGGGAACTGGCAGTCTCAAAAACCAATATTACTGCTACGGACACTATAATGGCATCGATCCCAGTGACGAATAACTCGACGCGCGACGGTACAGAGGTAGTTCAGCTATATGTCCAGGATGTCATAAGCAGTGTTGTTGTACCGAATATCCTTCTTAAGGGCTTCAAGAAGGTTGAAATCAAGGCTGGTGCTACTGAGGTAGTCGAGATCCCATTGGACATTCAGGATATTGGGCTGTGGAATCTGTCGATGAATTATGTTGTTGAACCGGGAGATTTCGTGCTCTATGCAGGGGCTTCGAGTGCAGATTTGAGAGCGAATACTACGATTACGGTAGAGTAGAAGAGGTGCTTCTGGAGGCGAAGAAATACTAGTAGCTGTGGAATATTAACGATTCTCCTTTGATGGCTAATATCATTTATCCATGAATTATTGTGGATTGTATATGGATTATAGAGCAGGCTAAGGTGCGATTACGTTTTGTGTTGGCTATATTGACAACAACAGGAACTGCAGCTAGATGCTCCAGCTAGATATCAATCAATCCGCCGCATGGTGCGGTCATACGGCCACGGTTCTAAACACGTTCTACGCCTCTGCTCTCCTATAGAAGGCATCTTTATCTTCGTCGGTGAGCGAAGTCGTTGCCCTCAGCAACTACCATCAAGCAAAGATGAGCTCAGCTAAATGACATCAGCAGCGATTCCTTAAACCCGAGGCCGAGCAGAATTCGGATATAGCAAGACGCCCACCGTCCCTCGTTCCACAACAATAATGATTGCAAAAGCAACACGTCTCATTGGACCAGAGCAGATTTCCAGCCAAAACAAAGATTGCACCGCAAGGCTGAGTGAAAGGCCGCGCTGCGCGAGTTTACTGCGCCGCTCTTCTGTTTCCATCTTGGCTGCGGCACTTGGAAGTTGCCGCTTGCTGTTCCCACCGCGTGCAGCCAATCGGACTTAATATTTGTCGGCCGAACTTGAGATCTCGGCCAATGAGAGCACGTTTAATTGCTGCTGACCGCGGAATCACGGCCCTACAAGGCCTGGATGAGCATCAGGAAGGACCACAAAGGCTATATGACCACAGGCCAGTCAGTTGCCCACCATGGCCGCATCCCATGAATATCAGCCTCTGCAGCACCTACTGTGAAAGTCCGTTTGTCTCCTCCTGTCTCCTCAACCTCCCTACCAGAATTTATCAACGCCTCATCGAGTTGCGAGACGTCCTTTATAAGGGGAGCAGCCGCGAAGGCAACTATACGAAGAAGACGAGCAAGCGCGCCTCAATCTTCAATCGGAGCCATGTCCCTCGTAGGCTTGAAAAACATCTTCTTTCACCGCACAGTCACACCAATATTATCAAAAGACCCCTCTAGAGGTGGATATGATAGCAGCTCGCCTCTACTCCCAGCTGATCAAAGAAGCGCACGAAGCAGCAACAGTGATGTCGAATCACAAAGGTCAGGAACCACAGCCGTCTCGTCAGGCTCAGAGAGGAGGAGTTGGAAAGTCGACGCTCGGATGATCTCAGATGCAACTATTGGTCTCTCGGATGGTTTGACCGTTCCATTTGCCTTGACAGCTGGTCTTTCAGCTCTCGGCAACACTAGAGTCGTCATCTACGGTGGACTAGCAGAACTGATCGCCGGGGCAATATCGATGGGCCTTGGAGGGTATCTCGGCGCAAAAAGCGAATTGTAAGTACAGTACATCAAAGCATGATTCTATGATACAAGCTAACTTGGAGAAGAGCTTCATATAAAGCGACAAAGGACCAAGCACAAGAACTCATCGACACCAATCCCGACGCCATCAGAACAGACATCGAGGAAGTCTTTGCGCCGTACAGCTTGCCCAAGGAAACCATCGACGATCTCACTAGCCATCTCGCAGAATCACCGTTCCTCGTCGACTTCTACATGAAGTTCCAACACTGCACCGACGAGCCTGCTGCAAACCGTGCATTCATCTCCGCCGCCACAATAGCCCTTGGCTACTTCATCGGCGGCCTCTTACCTCTCATCCCGTACTTCTTCGTCGACCGGGTCTACGACGGCCTCTACGTCTCCATCGGCGTCATGGTAATCGCCCTCTTCGCATTCGGCTATGTCAAGACCTGCATCGTGATCGGATGGTCGAGCAACAGGAGCGTGCGAGAGGGATGTTTTGGCGGCGTGCAAATGGTCGTTGTCGGCAGTGCCGCCGCTGCTTCTGCTATGGGTTTGGTTCGCGCTTTCAACCACAGTGTCGACGCCGGAGCTTGATTCGTGGTGCTTAATGATAGAGATGATATGTATGTGCTGTTAGATTGGCGTTATAGGGGGAAAAAAGGTCTTCACGCCCAGCGGATGGACTCTCCGGTGGCCTTTGGCTCGGATTGAGTATGGTTATATAGCATTTTTAATGATAGAAGGAGGTATAGATCAGGTCAACTAAAAGAATGTTATCTGGTTTACAATCAACGGAGCATTGATCATTTATCGTGAGTTCGTGACTTGACGTTTAATTTTCTATATGCACACGATGGTACAAACTCTTGATAACATTCTCAATGCCGTAACACATAGACAATTGTCAGTTTATAAAAACAATAAATAAATATTAGCTCTTCAGGATTCTAGCAGGAACTCTACCCGCGTCCCCCAAGCCCATCAATCCTCACCTCAGATCCCCCATCGATCCCATAGCACACAAGGCATTTCCCGTACACCCACGCCCTCGACGATGCCAGCAATCCCTCGTGTCGCTTACAGCCAATGGCAGCCTACAAATCGTGCACGCGCGCCCAGAATTTAAGCGAGCGACGAGACCACAAGCGAGCGATCGGTAGTTGATAGTTAGGTTTAACGAAAACCCTACATAACAAATAGGCCTGCTGGCCCAATGGCAAGGCGCTTGACTACGAATCAAGAGATTGCAGGTTCGATCCCTGCGTAGGTCATGTTATAATTCGAATACACTTCTAATTCATTAGAATGTGTATTCTTCTTTTTGTTTTTTGTTGGATTAATTAGCTTTGTCATTTGTTGATGTCTTTAGATTATTTTATTATCCAATTCTCGCTTGTGGAGTGGAAGTATCGCGAGGGTCGAGTGTGATGAGTAACAATCTCTCTAAAGGTTGTGATGAACGGCCGTTTAGACTCGCTGGAAATGATAAAGACACATTGTTAGTTATCGGCAAGAGGCTTTTGCTTGATTGTAATTTTGTAGTGAGTGAAAACGGATAAATCTTCCTGCCAGTAATGGGTTTCTAGTTAGTTATAGCTAGCTATGGCTTAGAGCTGTTCTTATGCACCCCGTTCTGTATAGTGCAATACAACAACACATGCAACCCCTCAACAGATATTGGGCCCTGCCTCGAGCCTTTCAGCAATGACTTCTGCTAAAGCATCATGAACCGGATATGTTGGGTGCAAACTATTGAGCCAGAAATACGCATTGACAGGAACTCCACAGCTTGGGTCGTAATAGTCTGTCGTTGGTGTACCACTGGCATATATCAGTATCGCATTCGCTCTATTCCACTTCTTCATCGCGGCCTGGTCTAAAATACCGGACAGCGGTAAATACTGGAAATGGGAAAAATAAACTTACCTCTCATATGCTACGCAGTAATCTGTCGTGTTTTTGTACACCGCCGTCTGTGGATATGTAGCTGGATTATCTAGCACTTGCGTAAACACCGCGTTCGTATCGACAACGAAGACATTCACATCTGCCCAGCGCTCCTTGAGAGCTTGTGCCAACGCTACAACGGCTGCATTAAATGCTGCAACATCGGCCTTCTCGCTCTCTTGGGCAGGCGCACCTTGACTGCTCGTTAACGGGCTTCGGTCTATTGGTGGCACGTTCAAGAAGAGGAAATTGCGTGCTCCGGAATAGTAGAGGATGTCGACGAGGCCGGCGTAGACAGCGAAGATCTTGGCGTTGAGCGTTGCAAGGGCGGTAGGGTCGTAGGAGCTAGAAGACACGTTACATATGCTTCGTGAGGTGAACGGGAAAGGGGGGGATTAGGTCTTTGAAATTAGAGGATCTGTTCAATGATGACGCTTTAATGGGTTGTGGGAGCATACTCACTAAGTATTTGTGACGTCGTTAATCCCAATAAATATCCCGAATAAGGTATCACTGCTGCTCCATGGTGCAGCAGTGGTGCTTGAGCCGTAGATAGGGACGAATTTGCCTTCGATTTGGTTAGAGAGTGAGAGAACCGTTGGCAGAAAAGGGGTCACGAGGCCGGCTGTTACAGTTGCCCCGCCGCATGCGAGATTGTAGGTGAGCACGAGCGAGTCATTGTATTTGGAGATCAGGTAGTCGATCCAGTTAGGTCCGTTAGCGGCGGTGCGGCCAGGGTATGGTGGGTTACCGAACGGATTCGAGGCCGAGGGCTGAGTGGCGGTACTGTTGAAACCAGTATCGGTATAGGAGTCACCGCTAGGTAGGAGTTAGTAGCTGGCAGGGCTGAGAATGAAGCAAAATGGGATAGATACAAGATGAATGCGTGATTGATACCACGCCACCCTGGCCAGTTAGACGTTGCTTTGCAAGCCGTAGGAGGACTCGGAGAGTTGCAAACTAGGGGTGTCCAAGCAGCTACAGCATCCGAGAGGCACCAGGTGTAGAAATTCAAATATATAGGATCTCGAAGCATTATGAGAATCTCAAGTATGAAAAGAAGTCCTAGCAAACCGACGAAAGCTACTGAATGGGTTAGCTACAATTGAAAGCTGCCATGAATCCAAAGAAGGGAAGAAAACGCCAATGGGAAATCTCCATCTTATGACTTTAGGAGAGAGATCCACTCGGCATGTAAATGAATCTAGGTACAGCAGATATAATACCTGGCACCCCTACCATACTCAACCACCATACGAGGAAACAGCCTTGCGTATTCCATAATACATTCCAGACATCCATCTCCAACCAAAACCCCACAAACGCAAACGGCAATACGAAACAATGCAATCACCTCTCCAGCTCGAGCCATTACGCACACCATCCATACCCAGGTACTGCTAGATTGACAGAATACCGTTCCGCAGACCTCGAGATTTAGCGAACGGGAAGTCGAGGGTACAAGTACACCAAAAAAGACCTTGCGGAACGAAGCTATTTCCGGCGCGAAGGAGGGATCTAGCCGTAGGGAGATTTGATTTGCCTGCTTTGAGGGTCATTGATTTAAAGGAACTTTGGCCGTTGGAGATGTTACGAGATGGAGAATGAATTGATGTTTGAACGACGTCGCACCGCACATCACTTACGCTAGTCGTTGCCTGTCTATTTTCCCTGGGTTGTCTTTCAACGAGCGAGCCAGCACGTGAGTAGCCGGATAATAGCGATCTAGAAGAGTAGGATGAATCATATAACAATGCATTCCACTAGTCTGTAAGTCTTTATAACATCTGAAAAGGGATCTTGCATATCTAAAACCAACTGTTCCTTTATCGAATCATGCCATTATTTGGCATGAGTAAAAAATACAGCTACTTATTATAGTCATATATTACTGCATTGCCAAAGACAGGAGGCCATGCTTTTTATTCATACATTATTTCATCAGGTACATTATGACCCGATTCAAGTTTTAATGATCATGCTCAGTTTGGGTCGCCCCAGTTCCTATCTTTTCCCTTGATGCATTCTGTGTTTGCAATCTTCTAGTAGAGTGATCGATCTTTAGATTCCCAGCCTCAATATCGCGAGCCAATTGGTCGAGACGAGAGCCCTTTGGACGTGTCTTCCAAGCTGGAAGACTGCTATCAAAAACTTCATCCATTTCTTCAAGGGTCTTGCCTTTTGTTTCTGGCGCGGTGAGGAACACGTGAACTAGAGCGGCACCATTGAAGCTATAATTGAATTGCTATTAAAATTGAAAGATAAAATCGAGTAGGACAACTACTTACGTAGCAAAGATCATGTACATCTTCCAGTTGATGTTCCATAAAAGTACCGGCACCACCATCGCCAAGACGCAGTTCCAAAGCCAATTACTGGCTGTTGCAAGAGAAACGGCCTTCGCACGGATTTTACTGGGAAATATCTCTGCTGGATATATCCATGACGAAGGACCCCAGGTGGTGGCGAATGTGGCAACAAATGTGTAGGAACAAGCGACAATGGCAGACGATGCGGCCTTATTGTTAAACACGATCCAGGTGATATCGCTGTTTGTGGAATTTTTCGTCTCGCCAGTATTGGGCTGACCGTATACCGCCTGTAGAGCTCCCGAGATGAACAAGAATACCATCATGAAGAATGATCCAACAAGCAGAGACGGCCTCCTTCCCCATGTATCTAAATATATGATGGCAGGAAGAGTTAATACAACATTGATAACGTATTGGATCGATGCGGTGAGTAGTGGCGACCCAATGTTTGCGCCCTCCATTATATCTGTAAAATGGTCAGACGGGGTGTAATAGGGTAAAAAGGCTGGTGTGGTGGATACTTACAAACAATGTAATACATCATGATATTCATACCACAAAGCTGCGACCACATCTGAATTGACATTCCGAGAATGACACGCTTAAGGATTCTTGGTTCCGCCAACGCTCTATAGCTTGAAATAGCTTCTTCGCGCTCAAAGCGCAGAGCTTCTTCAATCTCCTGATATTCAGCTAACACCTTGGGATCGTTGATGTTGCCCTTGGCATGAAGGTCAGCCAGAACTTGGACAGCTTCTTCCCACCGGTCCTTTGAGGCCAACCAACGAGGTGATCTTGGAAGAAAGAATAATCCAACAAAGAGTATAAAGGCCGGGACCATTTGAACGCCCCATGGGATCCGGAAGGCTGCCTCTGATTGATCTGGATTTGTGGCACCGCCACCAACATGCGAGGCTCCATATTGAATAAAGTACTGTATCAGGATCCCCCATGTAACCGCCCATTGTTGGAGGGCGACAATCCTACCACGGAATTCCTTTGGTGCTATCTCCGCTTGGTAGACTGGAACAATCGAACTGGCCATCCCGACGCACAGACCTGCGATGGCACGACCAACCACTAGCATCGGCACGCCATTCGAGGCGCATTGAACACTTGCTACGTCAGTAGATGATCTCAAGTATATATATAGCGCAGCTCACATTGACCCAAGGATCCAAATCAGAGATGCGATCTGGAGAGCAGTTCGACGAGAGAACCTATCGGCAATGAATGACGAGCTAAGTGCCCCGATCAGGGCGCCAGCTGGCATTGCACATGTTATTCCTCCCTGAGCATAAGAAACTCTTTGTGCCCGACATCAGCAACCTTGCCGACTATACAGAGAGTGCTGGACTCACGGGTTGCCAAAATATCTCTTATATGCCTCGGTGCCTAGCACACCAGACATAGAAGAAATATCGAAACCGAAGAGACAGCCGCCTGCAATGCGTTAGTAAGGTACCATGAGGTAGTGATATTTCAACATCGACGTAGGAACGAGCAAGAAAAAAGCAGCAGGAACTTACCAATGGCGGCAAAACCGCAGATAGCATAGACATTAGTAGCCTGATACATCCTTGATCTGCGCCAACCCCCCCTCGAACCACGCGTAGTAATGGTGACCGCAATCAGCAAAGAGCTTTACATTTGGTCTTGTAAACACGCGTGGAAGTGTCGAGTAGAGCTTTAGGGAGCAGACATCTTTATGCCAGTAATGCTATGGTGTGATGGCCCTACTATATTCTGGATCACGAATCCTCCACATCACGCATGGTGCCCGGTGACATGGATTGTGCTTACTGTGTGGACTTGGTGGCAGTGTATGTACTGTATGTTGGCGCCACGGCACGCCGAGGGACGCCGAGCCTGTGCATCGCTGCGACGGGATGGATATCCATGCTGTGATGGATGGCGGATGGCGGATGGCGACTGGCGACTGGCGACTGGCGACTCACGAGGAAGTCGCAGGTGGGAGGTTGGAGGAGGTTGGAGGAGGTTGACGTTGACGTTGACTGCGCCGCCGGGGCAGCATATGGCGGGGGGAGCCCGTCACCCGCTAATTTCTATCCGCTGTGCCGCGAGACGGGGAGTGGCCAGCGACTCAGCGCTAGGGGATTAACGCTGCACTCCAGCGTTCTTCCCCCCCCCGAACCCCGCTGGAGCACGGGCACAGCCCTCCTTCGCACCTGTCCCGCTCACCCAGCTCGCCCTTCTGGGGCCTGCCGTCGCTATTTGCTGCACTCCGCACACTATCTACTGTACACTATCTACTGCACGTACAGTATTGCCGTCGAGGATCCGGCCACTGCAGATCAGCTCGACTCGACCTCTTCCAGGTCCGCGGACGCAACGTCATGCCTGCGGAGGACCAACGCCGCGGACCGAATCGAGGCGTGGACTGTCCTGAAGGATGCTTTCTCGTCGCCGACGGTGCGTGCCTGTATCTGCCACAGACGCCGGCCTGTGCTGGACAGAGGCCACCAAAACCGGGCGAGAGCGCAACGTTACGCTGGGGAGCCACGAGTCACGAGCGCTCGGAGAAGCCGTTTGATCCCCGCACCTTACCGTGTCGACGGGTTTTGTGTCCTGACGCACTGGCCGGCACTGGCCACCATGGGGTGTGTGGCGCCTCGTTTTCCGGGACAATGAAGCTCCGCCCCAGCTCCAAGAGACCTGCAGACGTACCGTAGCATGCGCCGTGCAGAGGCAGCCAAGGCCACAATGCCAAGGCCGATGCCAACGACATACATCCACGACTCTGGCGGGACGTCTACAGCATCTGGCCGTCGCGAAGGCAGGGCAGGAGTGCAGGAATGCAGGAATAGCTGTTTTGCTGGCATCGCCGAGAAACGACGACGCCGTTACACATCCCTGCCGCTCGTAGAGTTGGCCGCCACACGGAATCCAACTCGGGATTAATCCTAGGCTTAGTACCCATAAGGTACGCTTCATGTCTTTGTGTATCCCACTCCCCTCGGCACTCTGTGGGAGCGCTGCATGTAGGGCAGGCCGAGTTTGAGAAGCCTTGCTGGGCGAGGTTCGCTATCCTTGAATAGCTCAAGGAGTCTCGAGAAGGAGCAAGAGATCCCATCCGCTAGCGGGCGACTACCGGCTCATCTTGCTCTTCATGGCCGATGCGTCCAGCTCGTCCATATAATGGCGACGACTCCGGCCAGAAAATGCCAAAGGAGATGTATTTACATAGGGTGGCAGGCTGTACCGAGCCCAGATGCAACAATAACCGCCTGCCGGGCACGTGCATGGGCATTTCACCGGACGGTATCTGTCGTACTGCAAGGTTGCGTTCAAAATCCCCCAATTTGCACAAAATATCCAGAAGTACTTGTACATATTCCTCAATGCCGACCATCGCATAAACTTTGTTCTTGATACAACAGCCTGCACGCGCTGTCTTCAATTCAAAGCTTCTCAGCTATCAACGAGGTTATTTACGGACCCTATGCATCATGCTTACATGATACAGCAGCACATACAATCCTCTGTCATCGCTCAGAGGCCTAGGATCCTGCCAGACATCTCAATCCCAATCGTATAGCCCTCTATGATGATGGTGCTCGATTGCGTGTTTCCAGTTGTGAAAGCTTCAGGTATGTTGACCTTGGTAGATGATAGGGACCACCATCTGAGATATATATCACCACTCCATCTTAGCTATTACCTTATATCCTGCCTGCTTTTGTATAGTGTAACTGCTCTCTTATGACGCAACTATAAGATATAAACTAATGCCTCATTGCTTTCACTGCTACTGAATTCTGGATGATTTTTCTGCACTGGCTTTCTAACTTGTGTGCCGGGCATAATCCAGAATTCTTTTTAATAGAAATATTATCTCTTTATACATCAGTCATGTTTGCATCCTCATCTCCTCACCATAATACTAGGTCATCTTCACATCGACGCAGCCTTATTCTTCACAGGTGAACTCTTACTCTACTCCAGCATTGTCCTAGCCTTCTCTCCCGACAAACAGTATATTCCTTGCCCTCAGTCTATACCCGATAGTTTGGAACTCCGAGAAAAGAACAATTCGGTTTCCCCCGTAATGAAGAAAAGCGCCTCGGGAGAGATGCTACCGCTTACCCTACGCTCAGTATGTTTAGACTTATTTATACCATGGACTTTTTTAGGTCCGTGCTATTGAATATCCCATAATTGATCCCCGAAGAACCTAAGCTAGGCACCTTGCCTTGGTATCTTAGAACCGGGAGGCTGTTAGAGCTAAGATCCCGGAATGGCACCGAGTAGATCTCGCTTCGGCCCGTACCCGCTGCAGGGCCTCCGTAGACCATTTACATCGGGCACATTGGGCATCTACAGAATAGATTTCACCTTATTTCCAACATTTAGATGGATTATTTGCATGAGTTGGGTCAGTCTAACTTACCGCTGCTACGGCATCTGTCGATGGATCCCTTGTCCCATACGGTGCATCGATATTGTCTGGAAATTATACGGGCTCTACTGCATGAAGCTGGGCAACTGTCCGAGCTGGAACAGCTATGGCAGCACCAATTATTTGGTATATTCTTAGACACCCATGTACAAGGCAGTGCTGGACTTCATAGTGTTTAATGCTGGATGTTGTTCTCATTAAACAATCAGATGATGACTTATTTAGCCCCCAAGATGTCTGTAGTTTCAATGCCCTAGAATCAGGGTAGACATACTATACGTCACATGAGTTACGGAGTAAAGAGGTGTTCAACATACAGAGTGGATGTCTGGAGAGGTCCGTAAAGCATGGTGCTCGACTCTCTGAGGACAAACATGAGCATATGACACGGTCATTTCTCCTCATGAATTCGTCACGATGCCTGGTACTGGGCGAGGATGCGCTAGTTTCCTTCCTTTCTGGCTTCGCTGGCTTCGTAAGGTGCTTGGCGCATATTCTCAACTTGGGGCTGTAATTCTCTGTATGGCCGTCAAGACTTTTATTTATTAAAAATGGTTGCCTACACACCTATAAGCCGTCGAAATTGAGCATGTAAAATTTTTATAGCCCGCTATAGTGGGAATGGTAACCCATGATTGGAGCGGAGTTACTCCAAGAGTTACTCCAAGATCCATCATCTGCGTTATGGTCAGCTATAGTTGATATCTTAAATGATCGATCTATGAGGTAGTTTGAAAATCGTTTCACGATCGACGGGAAGTTGTGTATTGTTGTACACGTCGCCTCATGAGCTCCCTAGGCGATATGTCTTGGCAGTCGCCAGGACTTATTCCGGTGTTACTTGACCATCGTGGGTCCTACTAAATGCGAGGTAACAGTGGAAACCAGTGAAAAAAGGGGTTCCTAGCAGACAATGCTGAACTGGTCGTCGTGATGACCAAAACCGCATGGGAAGGAGACCTGAGAGTTTCTCTTAGCACGTGGGAATGCCCCCTTTCGACGCATCGCTCAAAGGCCACTCCCCTGGCTGTTATGACTGCAAGGCGAGAAAGAGCTCAACGTCATTTCAAAAGTACAATCGGACGGGAGGGTCCGCCCTCGATAATTAGCCATAATTCAAGGCATTCGTGAGCGACGTGACAGAAGTATTGTACATGCAGTGAGAGGAAGGAACCTGGCACGTCTGGTATTATTGCCCGACCTTTACCTCCAACAGTAGGAGGTTTCTGATATGAGGCTGTGGTATCTTCGTCATCGTGGTTTTGTACGCAGGGATTGTATAGTAATCAATAATCAACGAGCTCGGAGAACCTCGGCGCCGGATTTCGGGGGGCTCGGCGGTCCCCGAATGCTCTAAGCCTGCAAACTGCATATTGCACAATACATTATGATATTCCTGCACACGGGATCCAAGCAACGTAGTAATGTCATACGACACACAGATGACATTCTTGGGAAGAAATCAGTAAGTCAAGCGCGTCACCATCTTTAATGATCTGTCAAGAAGCTTCACTACCGGAGCGTGTCGGGACCTGTGTGGCTTGCTTTTGAGATTTGGCAAATACGACGGTCCGGATAGTATTCGCCAACCGACGACACTTTGCTGTCCTGCTAAATCCTATATGTACCTTGCTGTTCAGGCCTTCAGGGGTCCTGAGACAGAGGGAGGGGCCGCAAGGGTGCCGGGCAGAGGCCGCACGAAGCTATCAAGGCTCGAAAGGCCATCACCAGAAGCCACTCCCTACTCTCCCCGACCTCCTCGACACGGGAAAGGGTACGGTAGACAGATCTGCAAGTGATACCGACCTGAATTAGATATATGCATACAGTACGTAGTGGTGGAGGAGACGGGACCTGGCTACCGGATACTAACACGGCATCGGCATGCAGACACTGGATTGACCCAGCACCATTGATGCCATTCTATGGACTCCCGGCGTGTCGTGCAGGCAAGTCGAGGTTCGATGTAACCGTCGTCTCCATGGCTCTGGGCCGGTGACGATGGCACGGGTGTACCAAGTGCCCAGCTATCGAGTACCGGCTCCCAAGCTTGCCGGGCTCCCAGCTACGCAGCGCGCGCCTATGCAAGTAAGGTCTGGCTGCGTGAGACAGTCGACGGGAAGATATCGAGGGTGCATGTAGCCATCTCCTCCGTAAAGTAAGGCTGTTTCCCGCGATGTGACTGCTACTGGACCAGAGGAGCCAGCCATGCCCGGCTACGCCAAGTGCCTATGCCAATATCAGAGATAATACGCCTCAAGAGAGGACCCAAATGTCCGTCAGAGCTGACGTCCCTTGTTATACAAGCTGTGCGAAGTGGGGAGTGGAGAAGAGAGGTTCTAGATTCCCACAAAACGATCTGTGCGCTTGGAGCTTGTGGGTATGGCGTATGGTTTCTGCCCGCCTTCTGCCCGCCCACTGCCCGCCCACCTTAATTCGGGATCGCCGCCCCTGGCCGCAGAGTCGTTAGCATCATTTTCTTCCCAGGCCTCCCTCAGCGAACGACTCTGCCTAACGCGGGCTTCCAGCTTTGGAAAGTCGACGCACACGCCGATGTGTGTAACTAACGTCTTGCCAGTCCCATTTCCTGGCATCATTTGCTTGATTTATTATAAGTAGTCGGGCCTGGCGCTCCACCAGCGACGATGTCTTCGCCTGCACATGAAAGACGACTAAATCGACGGCGTTTACAGTAGTAGGGTGCATAACGACCGACCACCTCGGGTACCCCATACTCTTTTTAGAGAGCAACCTTAGGTACATCACGTACATCGCCACCGGACTGGGTATTTGGCAAAGCTATATGTGATTCCGTCTCCGTGCGAAGCGTTATGCCCAGCTGCTAATCTCCCTTGTAGAACATGGCTTTCAATGATCACGCAGGGCCGTCATCTCGATCCATTCGACATACTGCGTACGAGGGTCCTAACCGCCTCAATGGCCACAGTACCTCGCATCCCAACGACCCGCAGTTCGATATCTTCGAATGGTACCCACATTTCCAGACGTGCCACCGATACTTTCTCGACCATGCGCAGCACAATGGCCCAGTCCAAGCTCTAGCAACATTTATAAACATCACATTGCCATGCCATAAACAACCGAATCCTGTCATATCCTCCAGCTCTTCCTCACCACACTCAGCTGGCCCATCTGGAGTTCTGCCACCACCGCATCGGCAAGGTGCAGGCCTCTTCATGAACAACAACGCCGGCGATGCTGACGCTGTATCGCTCATTCCATATATCCGTCGACTTGTGGTGACTGGCTTTGATACTGCAGTAACATTGCATGGCCTGTTTGGGGACGATTGGCTGGAAGGAATTGGCCGTCTGCACGAAGTAGAACGGCGGAATTACCTATTTGCCTCGAAGAGCGCGAGTTGGTTAGAAGTCAAGGCGACCTATGACATGTCTCCAAATGAGACGATACCTTTCATGAAGCCTCTGCAAGGCGCCACTGAGAAGGAGATACTCGCGGCTGAAGCAACATGGAGTGATTGGCTAGCAATGCAGGACTGGATGGTGGGACCGAGAGCTCCCGATGCGATGGATGCGTCACCTCGAGTCCAGTCACCGCGGATCAAAAGGGAATCTCGCGATTAAAAGCTTTTGGGTGTGTATTCGCGGAAATATTCCTGCACTTATGAATTATTCGTAGATAGCTTTGCAAGTTCTCTGCACACGAATTACGAATTTCATTTGCAGTTCGTTTTAGGTTTGTAGCCCTTTAGCGTTTGAAATAGGATCAGTTGTATTATTGCAGGATTTATATTGCATTAAACTACAAATGCTGATAATTCTGAACCGACATGCTTAGATACTGAATGAGGTGAGTTAATCGTAGTCCCGTAACAGTAGGCTAGCTAGTTTTCATTGGCCAGATTCCTGTGCCCTATAATTTAGCTTGGTTACGAAACGCATTTGTAATAATATCGGAGATTGCCCCAGAATTTTATATTGATACCTCAAGTCTGCTTGCTTTCTTCTCGTTATTTTGTAATCCCTCTTCGGGTTGTTGCAGTCGATGCAGAATAACGGGGTAACCCGCATTCTGATTGTACGTACTAGCGCAAGGCGGAGGTTGATCTTGCTCGGGCCACCCTGTCGGCTGCGATTCTTCTTCAGCCTCGTAACAATATCCATTCGCACACCTCACATTTGTTAAGTCAGCGCGCTTCGATACACTGCCACAACCGGATGGCCCTACAATCATCAATAGCATTACCACTACATTGCAATGGATATATGGACGAGCTTCATTGCTCGCTGCCTCTACACGCGCCTCGATGTTCAGAAATTCGAAATATTTGTGAAGCTTCTCAGTAACGAGCATCCTTTACCTGAACAACTGGTCGCAGACCTTTTTCTTCGACCTACCGCAGAGAGACATGAGACCCTTGACCAGAGAATTCCTGAATATGTTCAAGCACTCCTCCGCGTGGGCCTTGTCGATGTCCCTGTGGTTCTACAAGCCTTGCTTCGATACTCGACACTAAGGCCGATCGAAGACGAAAAGGAAAATGACGGAACAAAGACAGAACCATTAAGGTGGAGAAGATCATATCCGCATGAAGAGAGCATAATATACGGCATTTCAAAAGCTATAGATGCTGGGGCGCGCCCGAAGGACCGCTCTGAGGTTTTCGGAACCATTAAAGTGGCTACGAAATGGGCGAAGTTATTTGTGCTAAATGAACCTGCGAATAATATGATGCAGGAAATTGGTGCAAGCAATATCATCTCGAATCAAGAGGCGATGACAGTAAGGATAGCTGTTGGTGCATTACTTGTGGCTGTCTCCGAGAATCAAAAGGTGGTTGCGACTCTGAGGAAGTCTTTCCCAAAAGGTAACTATGAGGCGCATTTCATTTCACCATTTCGAACATATAGTTCTCCTGCACTTAACAACATTTAGTTCATAAGACTTGATAAGGATCTAATGTTGGCTGCTGAGTATATCTTTCATGACTTCGATGTGCTGCTGGCCACTGCTAACATTTCCTTTCTAGATGTTCTCAAGGAATTCTCTCAGTCCCTGTCAACATTTACACCACTGCTACTGCATTCATCATCTATACTTGCCGAGAGACTAGAAATGTTTCGATCGCAGACATTGCTTCCCCTAGAGCCTGTCGATAAGAAGTTTCAAGCTGCCAGCGATGAGATCAATCAAATCATCGATTCCACTATAGCCCTTGGCATAGACAGTATCCCAGTGGTTGATCTTCCAATTCTGAATACAAGAGCTGGACTATATATCTATCTGAATTCATTAGTTAGTAATCCACCTCCATACACTTACCTCTACTACTAACATGGACATAAAAGCTTGTTGGCAGACCGCTCGTCGACGACAATGCCATCCTCAATTATTTACACAATCGATACCAGGTAATATTTGCTCTTGCATACAGTTTTGCTTTAATGCTAATTTAGGCTAGGGTGATATTCAAACCGCATGCATTGATCTTGTCCTGTCCTCGTTCGACATTTTAGCTAATGCTACATTCCGGAATGACCCTGCACAAACGACATTTATTCTCCGGTCCTTTCTAATAAACAAAGTACCGCTTCTTATTACGGCGCTATCGAACTCCTTTCTGCCTTTAACACCTGAGTTCTGCATTTCCGAGGCTTTGGGGCAAGTTGACACCAATGCATTCCCAACCTTCTCATCGATGTTCGACGAGAGTAGTACCGGAAATATGTTCCCCGACTCGGTTAGGCAAGACTTCTGCTTTGCATGCTGTCTCCATGGCCTCATTCCCGAGGATAGCATTGAAAGACTTCTGGGCGAGATACCTATGCAGGCTCTACCTGAAGGAGGTCGATACGACAAGGACGACCTATTTCAGCAATGCATATCGGACCCTGAAAGGACCGAAACTTTGCTAGATGAACTTGAACGCATGGATGGTAACGTAGGCGCCGTTAGTTACGGCATCACTGATGTAAGTGCTGTTTTGTCTATTCCTGGTTGTGTACTTACTACCAAACGCAGGTTATCGCTCGGCTGTGTGAGACGAAAGAGACAATGTCTTTAAAGACTCTCTGCAGTCAACTTGCCAGAAAACCTTCTTCGTTAGATATTATGCTGCTATTTAATAAACCCGCCAATATACTACAGCCAATCTGTGAGCTCCTGGATGGATGGAGGTATGACGAAGATCAAGGTGAATATCAACCAGTCTATGAAGAGTTTGGCTCGATATTACTTCTTGTTCTGGCATTTGTACACCGATATGACTTGTCTACAATTGACTTGGGAATTCGTGCAAACGATTCATTTGTGGCAAAGGCACTCGCTAGAGGTGCTATAAGTCGGCCAATGGCTGAGCTTTCAGAGCAGGAAAAGAGCCAACTTGATGGCTGGATACGAGGGCTGTTTAATGCTGAAGGTGGCGGCTTGGGCGATGAACCAATGTCTGCGTGCCCACCACAAGACTTTTATTTATTGGTGCCAACCTTGTTTCACCAGGTAGTGCTAGCACGTAGCACGGGACACCTGAACGAGGATACGCTGAAAGGGGGTCTCGAGTGTAGGCCTCAGCCTCCCCTAAACTCATTGCATTGCTGACACCTTTTTTTAGATCTCGTGGATACCTTCCTACTGCCGTCACTTGTAGGAGCTTTAATATGGCTCTCTCAACATCTTTGGGAAGCTCGTGGAGACTCTAATACTGTTGTCCAGATACTCCAGATAATTGTCGAACCAGGATCAATCTCCAACGATGCATCAATGATGCTTGTAAGTATACTAGACATCGTTGCAAAGCCATTGGAACATTCCTTACGGTGGCTTCAACGCTTAGAACCATCTCGACAAGATGTTGAACCTCTTTCCAAGGCGCTGAAGCCACACTTATCATTTTCTCGCACCAGCGGGAGCGATCACACAGAGATAGAGTTGTGGACAAATACTCATGCTGGTGGGCTGGCTACCAGTGTTCGTCATACCATGCAGTCATTAGTTCAGTGGTCGCTTACCCATGGCGTCAACGTAATGCCAACTAGTTATACACACCGCCAAATTCTTGTCGCCGTACAAGTTCTCGGTGCAAAACGTCTGCTTTACACTATTGTTGAAGAGGTCAAGCTGCAGATAGCAAATGGAAACAGCGCTGTCGTGTTCGATGTCGCAGCTTCCATCATCGGCGCTCCTGACGCGATATCAGCCACAAATCTACCATCCGCCATGATTTCCATGCTCGACGATACTTCCTCCCACCTACAACCACTCCAACACCGCCTTACACTCCGAGACGCCCTAAAAACAGAGGCAGAAAACGCGCCGAAGATTCATAAAGTGGATGTTCTTCAAGCCGAGACGCTCATCAGGCTATATAGACGTGTGGAAGCACAGATGGCAGTAGCAATGCCAATGCAGATACCTCAACAGAACGATCTGCTACACGAAGGCCTTGGAGACTTGAATGTTGGGAATGGTAGTTTGGAGGTGGGTGGCGTCCTAGGTGGAGCGCAGAATATTGATGATGCCATTATGACTGCTACGGACCATGATATGATGGATGGCATGATGCATATGGGAGATCATGGGATGATAAACCTTGGCGAGGATGATCTGTTGGGTGGTATGAAGCTTGATTTTTGAGATCGATTTAACTCAGCTGGATAAACTGAAGAATCTGGCACTTTATGGATAGGAATCTTGGGTTTTATTTGCGTTGGAAATGATCGGGTCTCATTGAAATTAGAGAGAATTAAATTTGCAGTGGTGGTGCACTTGAAAACATAAATGATAATGTGTCTAGTACTAATTCGAAGAAGACTCTTAAGAGTCATTAGCAAGTGAATGCATTTAAATTACCTCCTGTAGTAGGAAATATATGCTATGATATCATACATCCAATACCGCATCATGTAGTCTTCGCATATGTCCTTGGGTGTCCATGCGTTTTACCATATTTCTTAACCTTCCCGTTCAGGTCCTGCGCGATAAACACCCAAGCAATCGAGGTCACCCACGTCATCAAAGTGTCCAGAACCCAATTATTCCTGGGGGAGCCACCCCACGCACAACCCCTCATCGCAGCAGCCAGGAAATTGACAACCACAAGGTATTCTCCTCTCTCCAAGCCAGCGATGGCTTTTGATGCGACTACATCTGCGGATTGCACTGGATCATCGGCCTCGAGTATCTTAGTAATTTCAGGCTTCGTTAGATTTTCATTCGCAAATCCTGGACTTTCTATGGAGCCTGGGAATATAGTGTGGATCTTGACAGAGTCCGTGTAGAGTAAGACTTCTTGGGATAACGTATCTGATAGTGATCGTAGTGCTGCCTTGGTAGGTGCGTATGGACTGTATCCTGCAACAGAGTAGAATGCTAGTGATGAAGATGTAAAAATGAGGTGTCGTGGTTTATTCGCACTCAGAGCGCTGGGGCTCAACCAATCCCCTAGAACTGCATGTGCCATATCTGCAACCGACCAGTAGTTGAGGTCCATCTGCTGTCGCAACTTCTCCTGGGTTGTCTCAAGAAATAGCTTTGGGTATGATCCTCCTGCCATACACCAGACTATGTCAGGCGACGCACCGTTATTCCATGCTGCTACCTCTGCAAGTACACGCCCGGATTCGGTTGGAGTCGAGACGTCGGCACTGATATATTGGAAACGTTGTGTAGCTGGGTTCTTCGCGACAGACTGGAGTGCTTGTGTTAGAGTAGAAGATAATCTTATTTCAAGGACGTACTTTGATTTGTTGAAGAGCTTCTTCCAGTAACCCAACATTACGAGCCACGATGACTATGTTTGCGCCCTTTTGTGATAAGATTTTCGCGACGCATTTTCCCATTCCCGAGGATGCACCTGTGAGGAGGACAGTCTTGCCATCCACCACAAAGTGGTTCTTCCGGTTGAACCAACCCATTGCGTATGGACCAATGATAATTGCGGAAAGAAGGACGGCAACGATTGTCCAGGAAAAAGTATATGTCATATCGTTTCGAGGGAGCTTTGCTCAAGTTATGGAGCTGCTTAAAAGGTCAATCTCACGACATTGATGAGTTGTGTAATTTAAGCATTCTGACAGACCGGGGTAAGGCGCAAAACAGCCAATTGATAGGGACATGCGCGGTGAAACAATATCAATTAACTAACAGGGGAAATGGAAAGCAAACATGCTTACAGTGTACAATCGTGATTATAATCACATTCATAAGCCAGCAAAAATAAAGCTTTAATTCTTGTCGTGCCCAAGAGGCCCCTATGTAAATTGTTAATTGAGCACGATAGACGGATTTTCGTTGATCCGTACCACTGCGCTAAGATAACGCGAGAAAAAGTGTTCAGAGAAATCGATTATGAGATCTTGGAAGGACGGTTTCTTACGCTTGTTAATCACAACATTTCCATAAATACAAAGATGGCCAAAAAAAGAAAGGCATCCAGTCATGCGCCTACAGGGCCCAAAGAATTCAACAAAGCGGATGGCAAATTAGGTCCTATTCGTACCTACGAAGATGTCGCTGATTCTGAGGACGAATTTCACATCAACCGGGACAAGGTGCTACTTGATGATGGACCAGATGCCAAACGGCGGCGGAAGTGGGAGGAGCAAGGTAGTTTGATGCGATGCTATGGTACTGATTATTTACTAACCAATCACAGATGCTTTCCTGCAGCCATCGGATGAAGAAGTCCTCGGATACTCAAGCTCTGATGATGAAGATGATGTAGAAGACGACAGCACTGCTCGAAAATTAAATAAAACACCGAAGGCTACTGCGGACTCGGGAGAATCTGGAGGAGAGGAGGAAGAAGATGAAGATGCTGGCGGATGGGGATCTTCCAAAAAGGATTACTATAATGCAGACAACATTGAGACGGAGGCAGATGCTTTAGAGGAGGAAGCAGAAGCTAAACGGCTACAACAGAAGAAACTGCAGAACATGTCAGAGGCAGATTTTGGCTTTGACGAAAACGAGTGGCTTGAAGCGGCAGAAGAAGATAACGAAGGCGACGTGGTGACTGAAGTGTTAAAGGATGTGGAGATTACTGATGATATGGGAGCTGAAGAGAGACTGAGGATACTGCATACGAGATACCCCGAATTTGAATTTCTAGCAAACGAATTCCTTCTGCTACAGCCGCTACTTCAGGAGCTTCAGCTAGTGGCTAGTACGACTACAACTCAACCGACAAGTGTACTGGTCGTGAAATGCCGTGCATTGGCTGCATATTTGGGTGCTCTTACAATGTACTTTGCTCTCCTTACATCTTCAGCTAAAGATGGCAATGGCAAGTCAGCAGCACTGGATCCTATGGAACTAAGGGATCACAGCGTGATGGACAGTCTTTTACAATGTCGTGAGCTTTGGTGCAAGGTTAAAGTACTTAAGGAATCCGTGGCCTCGGAAGGTGATGGCCTTAGTGAGGATGGCGTCTCCGATGAAGAGATGCCACTCTCTAGCGGAGAAGATATCCCCGCAGTCTTAAAGAGGCAGTCTACCAAGAAGGGCAGAAAGGAGCTTGCCCGCGAAGCTGCATCCGCGGAAGCATTAAAGGCCCGCAATGCGCGAATTCGTGCAGCAGAGGAAGAACTTGCTGACCTCTCGACTCTCATCCCCAAGTCAAAGAAGCCTGTCAAGACTTTGGCACCCAAGCGAGCTGCTGTGATTGCAGATGACGATTCTGATTTTGGCGAGGAGGAATCTCTCGATGCCCGCAGCGCAGCTGAGAAAGCAGCGAAGAAGAAGAGTCTCAGGTTCTATACTTCTCAGATTGCCCAAAAAGCAAACAAACGTGCGGATGCAGGCCGAGATGCAGGCGGTGACGCGGATTTGCCATATCGTGAGCGTTTGCGAGATCGCCAGGCTAGACTTAATGTCGAGGCAGAGAGGAGAGGGAAGAAGCTCGATGAGTATGGGCGAGGAACTGAGCTGGGAGGAGAAAGTGGTGACGAAGATGATGGTGGAGAAACTGCTGCTGTCCTCCGTGATGAGGAGGATGAATATTATGATATGATAGCTCAAACCTCAAAGAAGCGAAAAGACGACAAGAACGAGCGATATGATGCTATAGCGGCCGCAAAGGCAGAAAACGCAACAGTCCGCGTCGTGGAGGGCGACGTAGGTGATGATGGCAAGAGAGCTATCGGATACGTCATTGAGAAAAACAAGGGCTTGGCGCCGAAGAGGAAGAAGGACGTACGAAACCCACGTGTCAAAAAGAAGAAGCAGTACGAGAAGAAGATGAAGAAGTTGGCAAGCACTAGAGCGGTGTACAAGGGTGGCGAGGAGCGGGGAGGCTATGGAGGTGAGAAGACGGGTATTAAGACTGGCCTCATCAAGAGTATAAAATTGTAATAGATGTGTGATCTGGAGATAGAATTCTAGATACTCTTGTCTTGAGTATTTTCCAACCACAGTGTTAGCAATTCGGTCTGCTGTTCTATCCTCACACGTGCCATGCAAACATATCCTCATTATCCTACGGAACAACGAAACCATCAGATATAGTTTTGACAGGCGACTAAATACAACAATCCAGGTCTGCTTATCCCGACTGTTTTATGGTCTACTTGCAAGGTTGCATCCCATAAGGACGAATCAGTAGCTATGGTGATGTGGTTTCATAACTTCAATCACCTATCCTTAAATTTAGTACTCGGTCTTGTATGAAAGTAACGTTCAAAAGGACATAAGTCGCATCCAGACATTCCCCGACGGCGTGTATTTTCTGTCTACCTTGATTGTTAAATACAATCCTCAAATCTTAAGATCCTCGCATTACGGTACTATTACTCTGTAATCGCCTGTTTCAACCATGGACAAGGAGTACATGACTTTTGAGATGCTCCCCACAACCCTTATAAAGGTGCCGCTTTAATTATAGTACTTGTTACCGGTCAGGCTAGAGATGTGCCTTTTACAATTTATATATAGTAGTGTATGATCAAATGTCTCTGCCAGTAGCCATTTCATATACAGTAGAGTGATTACTTTACTGCAAGAACCGCCTCTTTAAAGGGCAAACAATATGCGTATAAACATACTTTACAAAGACATCAAAATCCATCTCTACAAGTTTCCACTTTGGCACACCATACCGTTCAGGGTAATAGCATCATGTCGCGTGCAGCTTCAGCCTTGTGGCTAACTAGAAGTCGATGAAGATGGAATTCCCTTCAGATGACTGCTTGACGGGTGCAATATCTTTACCCGATCTCCTGCCAATGCATAGCAGGTGTATCAGAATACCAGTAAAAGGATCACTGGTCAAAGAGCAAGAAAATAGAGATTAAGACCACATCTCCAATTCACCAAATGGCGGGTTTCATGATCCACCGACAATGAATTGTCCGTAAGCGGCGGATGCACACCTACCGCACATCTAGACTCTTTGTTGGCCGTGGCCGATACCGCATAGGTAATAAGGTCGGGCTGAACAGTGGCGGAGAGCGGGATGGGATTGGTTTGCTCGCGCAGGGGAATCTACTGTATGAAACGGTGCTTAGTGCTTGGTGTTTGGCCAGTGCTCACCACTGCTTGCTTGCTTGCTCACTGCTTGCTCGCTGCTCAACTGCTCGCTCTCCGGAATTGCCGTTACCTGTTCCTGTAGTGCTGTCACCCTTGTCCAGCTGGAGCACCGGAGCCGCAGCTCAATTCTCCACGTCCGAGCCTTGGAATGGCCTATCACATTGTGAACGATCGGAAATTGCCACAAAACGGTGGATATGCACCCTTCGAATGCTGCTGTATCAATCCCAGTTGCAGATAACGTCCAGGGTAAACGAGTGCTGGATCCGTAGGGCAATCATACGACTTATCGATGATTTGGCGAGAACATCCACCCCGGATCCTTGACCTCTCCCTAAAGCCGGCAAATTGCGACCGTTATTACGCTGTGGGAAACCTAAGAATCCCATCAGTCCGCCCCAGCTCTCTTCTGCCTCCTCCACAGACACACTATGCAAGTCGAATTGCTTCGACGTCGAGTGCTTAAAGGCAGTGGAGCTCGAGCATGTCCCGATCCGAAGGACAGGATTCGACGGCCACTGTCTTCTCTTCTGACGATTTCAAAATTGAACGAATTTTCCCCATTCGAAACGTAGTGGATGCTAAGTGCGGCGGTAACGGCAACGATGAAGAACCACAAGCTGCCCCGGTTGTCAACGACGAGCAGCCAAAAAACTTTGACGGAACTGCTGATATTACTGGGCCGAGAGAATGTGGACGATCACTTTGGCCGGCTACGCCATCCGACGAAAATATTCAGAAATTGGCTTCCAAAGTAGATGAAATCGACAATTCACCTGGAAAGGATGACAAAGAAGCACGGAGGACACAATATATTTCAGGGAGGAGCCGTATGGTGCTCGAAAACTCTGAAGGTATTCTGGGTGCGATGCCCGGAAGCTTTACAAGCAATGCTAGCCCGGTCTTTCGTTGCTGCGAAGACGGGCCGGTTCATATTCCTGGCACAATCCAGTCATATGGCGCTCTGGTAGCCTTGGAATACAACGATGAAAGAGCTCTAATCGTTAGAATCGTCAGTGAGAACAGCAAGGATGTCTTAGGTCGCGACCCAGATGACTTATTTAGAGTAGCTTCATTTTATGATATCCTAGGAGATGGCCAGAAAGACGACTTTCTTGCACGAGTAGGCCATATGTGGGAGACAGGCCCTGACCCCGCAGGGACTAACTACCTAGACATTTTCACGGTGTCTTTAAAGGTGCTTTATGGGGAGGACCTTCAATTCTGGTGTGCCATGCACATCTCTGCAGGTAGTACGGGCCTGTTGATATGTGAATTCGAGGCCCAAGATGATCGATCCTTCCTAGGCGTACCAGGCCCGGATACATTCCCAAATGTGCCAACACGCACCCTGGACAATGATATCGTGGAGGAAGAACGTCTGAAAAGTACTACTGTTATGAGTAAGCCCTTGCGGGCTCTTCAAATTGCCCATCGACAACAACATACTCTCGGTTTCATGGAGATGTTCAATGTGATGTCACAAGTACAACAGCAACTCGCTAGCGCCCAAACTCTTCAATCCTTACTTGATATTGTGGTCGGTCTCGTTCAGGAGATTTCGTGCTTTCACCGCGTTCTAATATATCGATTTGATTCGCGCAAAAATGGTATTGTTGAAGCTGAGATTGTCGATCCTCGGGCAAGTGATGATATATTTCGAGGACTACATTTCCCGGCCAGCGACATACTCAAGCAGGCACGAGAGTTATACAAGATCAATAAAATTCACATTTTACACGATTGTGATCAGAAAACTGCTAGATTGGTTGCCAGAGAAGCCTCCGATTTTGATAGACCTCTTGATCTTACGTACAGCTACCTCCGAACCATGAGTCCAGTCCATCTCAAGTACCTCATTAATATGGGCGTTCACTCAGCAATGTCAATTTCGCTAGTCATTAACAAGGAACTCTGGGGTCTTATTACCTGCCAGTCATATGCAGAGCAGGGGATTCGTGTGCCATTGCCAATTCAAGAACTTTGTCGGAATGTTGGAGAGTGTGCTTCGATCAACATCGAGAGGTTGTTGATGCTGAGAAGACTTGGAGACAGAAAGCCGTCCGACTACATGAAATCACTTCAGAGTCCTTCTAGTTTCATCGCTACTTCTTCGGCTAATTTATTACGCATATTTGATGCAGACTTTGGCCTTCTCAGCATCTCGGATGAAGCTCGTGCTATTGGGAAATTAGATCCATATCGAGAGGCTTTAGCCTTACTCACCCATCTACAGAAGCGGAAACTTAATACAATCATTGTATCACAGAACGTAATAGCAGACTTTCCGGACCTTGTTTATGAGCCTGGAATAAAGTCAATCGCTGGCGTCCTTGTCATACCCCTTTCGATATCTGGTAATGACTTCATCGTGTTTTTCAGGCGGGGTCACCTAAAGGAGGTTCGGTGGGCTGGGAATCCGTATAAGAAAATAACCGAAGCTGGAACCTCCGATTACCTAGAACCTCGAAGCAGCTCTCGCTGCTGGACCGAAACAGTCGTGGGCGTAAGCAGAGAGTGGACAGATGACGAACTTGAAACTGCTTCCATTTTGAGCCTCTTATACGGCAGATTCATTGAGGTTTGGCGTCAAAAGGAGATGGCCGTGCAGAAGAGTCGCATGACTCGACTACTTCTTCGAAATTCCTCCCACGAAGTGCGAACTCCACTGAACGCCATTCTCAATTACCTTGAGCTAGCCTTAGAGAATCCCATCGACGACAATACCCGAGGCCTACTGGTAAAGGCACATAAAGCTTCTAGATCACTAATTTATGTCATTGACGATCTGCTTAACCTGACCAAGGTAGAACCGGGGCATGTTGCGATACCTATAGAGACTTTTGACTTAGGTGCTACTGTCTCAGAGGTTATAGCGACATTCAGAAAAGAAGCGATGCGTAAAGGTCTCGATCTAACAGTATCTACTCATCAAGGCCTCCCAGAGACGGTTAAGGGTGATTCAGCTCGACTCCGTCAAGTACTGTCCAATGTCACATCAAATGCCTTCCAAAACACAGTTGCTGGCGGGATCAAAGTTGATATTAAACCCATTTCTGTTGGAGAGACTAGCTCTGTGATAGGTATCACGGTCCAAGATGGCGGTATTGGCATGTCAGAAGTGCAACTTGACGGACTCTTCCAAGAATTTGAACAGATTTTGGATGAAGATCATCAGAAGAAATCTTTAGACAGAGTTCTTGCTAGTCCTACTGGAGAAAAGGAGACATTAGGCCTTGGCCTTGCTGTTGTGGCCCGATACGTCAGAAATATGCGAGGTCAGATCAAGGTGCGTTCAGAATTGGGCAAAGGCACGATTTTCACCATCGAACTTCCATTCTTGCATGCATCTGAGTCGCTGCCAAATATCGGAGAGCAAATCCCCCCAACACCTCCTTTCAGCGATCTGACACCAGGGTCGTCATCTTCAGAAATAAATGTCTCATCTTCTACCACAGATCTCTCGCCAGACCTGTCACCACCTCTTCCACATCGTCCACATCTAGTGCAGGAGAGTAAACCCAGCTTAGTCGATACGTTGTTGCCATCTAGGACCTTAGTCCCTGGTAAATCCCTTCCATTACCCATTCCAAAGCATCACAGTCAGTCTTTGAAAAGCATTGATAGTGCATTGAATGAGTCGTCTCCCAGTGGATATAGCAGTCTTGAAGGCATGAGCGGTTTTAGTACTCTGTCAACCGACCCAACCACTTATCCGTTCCCTGATATGGCCTCCAAGCCTGAAGAACCGAGAGTATTGCTATCTATTCTTATAGCGGAGGACAACCCAGTCAATGCTCGTGTTTTGCAGAGAAGGCTTATGAAGTCTGGACATGAAGTACAGGTTGCTGTAGATGGTCAAGCAGCCCATGATTTGTACAAAGCAAATCCAGACAAGTTTGACGTTGTACTCATGGATCTTCAGGTACGTATACTATACATCTTTGCCTCCTTGGCCTATACTAAATAAATATAATAGATGCCACTTGTCGATGGTCCAACTTCAACGAAGATGATACGACTGTTTGAAAGAGACCTCACTATCTCCCAGAACCCCAAGAAGCGCAGGGTTCCTATCTTTGCTGTTTCTGCTACTCTACAAGAAGATCAACGTTTTGACTACGTTGAAGATGGGTAAGCCCCTAAATATATCTGTTACTTGATGTCGCCTACATGAATTAATCTAAAATTACATAGCTTCGACGCTTGGGTTCTAAAACCTATCGACTATACAAGGCTTGAAATTTTGATGTGCGGCATATATCAGAATGCCTCCCGGCAGAGATCTGTCTATACCCCAGGAAGGTGGGAACATGGTGGCTGGTTTATTCCGTGATGGTGACCTAAAAATTTCTTCATGGAAGGCAAGCAGTTGCCTCGTCCGATTCTTGATCATTCGATCTCAGATAATTTTTCTTTAACTAAAGCCTTGAAGTGTAGGTTGCCCTGGATGTTTTACTGTATTCATAGGGCATATAGTTCATTTTGGAAGGAGTCAATGGCAATTCCGTTAGTGAAGCGTGATTCAGCGTTACGGATAAGTAATATAGAATAGCATATTGCATGCAGATGCATATTTGGCGTTTTCTAGTTAGCGTTCTATATATATTGGACTCAATTGTCGGCGGCATGGAGCGAGGAAGCATCCCACAGCATAGCTTACAGCGCTAGCTTGAGAAAATCCAGAAATTGGTGTGGTTTAATCATATATCTACATGCTATATCTTGTTATTCATGTATATATCTGTCAGTAATACGCCAAATGGAAAGGAGAAACCTGGACATAAATCAGACTGGATATAATGAAGGTTGCAGATGTATGTACGATATATTAAACTTGTTGAAATAGTTGCTTAATTCTTAGAAAGGTCCTAGAGTGCATGGTGCCCTATCTACTAGCCACGGAGGTCTGTACTTAGGCTACCGAAAAGTCCCAACTTCCAACAAAACTTTGGACTCCGCCTCCCGCTTTATTTAATTCCAATATCTGGAGATGTTAGAACTTTATATAATTTACAAGATGTCGTATATTCAATTCAGTAAGGCGTTTAATTACAGGAAAATATGAACTTATCCTCGTAGCAAATCCCTTATACTTTTAGAGAATAGAAGGTTTCCCTTCAAGTACCTTATGCAAGACCAGGGACGGGCCGTGCCGGAACATTGCTGGCTAGTGGGGCCTGATGGGACATGTGACTCAAGCCCAAGTTTCCAGCGAGCGGAAGAACGCGCTAGAGCATGGACCACCCGTTCTCAAGGCTAATACCGTACTTCCGTACCTTTCCGTCCCTCTTCAGCGCTCTTCCCTTGACAACATCATCAAAGGTCGGATCAAGAACTTCAGAGTATCAAGGACTCCTTGTAGCAAGCAGGAATACAGGTAAGTCTGTTCTTGAGGTTTATTAAAGAGGCCAGACGGATTTAACTAAAGAGTTTGGATGCAAAGGTTCCCTGTCTTATTTGGACATATATCAGGTCTATTATACTAGGAAGGTCAGTAGCAGAGAGAGACAAGGTGAAGTTTAAAGAAATTAGCATGCTTAAACTTTATTTAGAACTCACTTAAACTCCACTTAGAATTCACTTTGACCCGAGTGTCTCCTGGACCGTGGAACCTCTCCTAAGGCTTCGTCACTGACCTCTATACCTGCCTGAAGGGTCAAAAGCAAACTCCTTTCTTTAGGTTGGGCTCTTGACATCTTTATAAGAAATTATACATTGACGTGCAGCTGCATAGAAAAAAATCGAGTTAGTCTGATAGCCAGCTTGCTGGTCATCTTGGTCACTCCCGAATAAACACTGGTTCTGCAGACGACGACGTAAAGGTTAGTCTAGTATCTTTTCCACTGCTCTTTCTAAACTACTTAAAAGGCTGACTTGAATAGATGTCTGAATCTCTAGACGATGCCGATATTGGCGCTACTTTGGAGAAGCTCCTAGGTCCTGAACCTACAGTTTTGGAGCTTCCTACAAATATCGAAGGCATTACAAAAGTCCTATACAACATCAGAAAGAATACAATTCCAATTGTTGCAGCAAGACTTAAACGAATGCCTCCTGGAGAAGTTACCCAAAAACAGTGGGATGACATAACTTCGTTCTTGCATGCAATGTTTAATCTCGAGTTTATTGATCCGCGGATGAAGTAAGTCTTCTCTTTTCTAGAAATTGTCTCTTATCTCTTTATTATAATCACAATGACTATACCTTCTATATTTTCTGCAGTCGACCATTATCACCAAAGAAGAAGACTGATTTTGATACAGAAATAATGCACAGCTTGACAAGGCATTGGAAGTTATTTTCAACCCAGTCTATAAATTCCCGCCGGACTATGCTCAAGTTGCTAAGGCAATCTTTGACAAATTAGAGGCCGAACATTGGGGTGCGGATGAAGCAGAGCCCGAGGAGGATGTAGAGGCTGAGAACGCTCCAGAAGATAGCAGCTCTACAGGTATGCACAAAACCAGTGGCACACTAACAACCTCCAACTTCCCAGCCGACGATGATCCAATTTATGGGAAAGAAGGAATCATGCATCACATCTTACGAATTAAGGGACCTCATGTAATATCTTATCAAATTGATCCTTCTTGGAAGCCACGAAATGCCAAATTCTTTGGACACGGAAGCTTTAAGGTTGGCCAGTGCTGGCCTACACAGATGGCAGCGCTTCGTGATGGGATCCATGGTGAGTGATGTGTCTATTGCTATTTGTGTGGAGCCAAGAATATTAATAGAATATAGGTCAGCGTATGGGTGGGATCTCAGGGAATGCTACTGAAGGTGCCTTTTCAATTGTAGTGAGCGGTCTGTACGATGACCTAGACAATGATCTTGGCGAGACCCTCTTCTACTCAGGTTCAAATAGCCACGCCAATACTTCCCCAGAGCCGGTTGTATCAAACAAGACCAAGGCTTTAGAACAGTCTCTCACTACTCTGAAGCCTGTTCGTGTATTACGATCTCACCAGGGAAAGTGGGCGGGCTGTCCCAGGGCTGGCCTACGCTATGATGGATTGTACACTGTCGTCAACTGCACTGTTCAAATGAATGGGAAGGGAGGAGCCTATAAGCGCTTCCGACTTAAGCGTCAAGAGAATCAGCCACCACTTAATACATCAGAGCCATCTCAGCGCCTCGTTAACCTCTTTAACCGCGTGAAAGAGGGGTACACTCGTACTCGTCCACATTCAGCAGCATAGTAACCACAATTGGGACTGGGTAGCTAGGATACGCTAGAAGAATATTGACTTTGTGAAAACTGCGTCTGAGAATGAGACATAATTGCAAGCATATCTTAAAGAGTAGAAAAACCTATCGTAAGCTGGTCGCCGTCGTTAAAATGGTCGCCATCGTTAAAATGGTCGCCGTCGTTAAAATGGTCGCTGTCGTTAAAATGGTCGCTGTCGTCAAACTGGTCGCTGTCGTCTAATTAGTCGCTGTCGTCTAATTAGTCGCTGTCGTCTAATTAGTCGCTGTCGTCAAACTAGTCGCTGTCTGGGAGCTGATTGCTGTCGTTGAAACGCTTGCCACCGTTGCAGATGATAGACACCTGTCCTTAATAGAGGAACAAAGCTCCTTCCTTGTATCTGCAAATATTTTCAGAATATTGCTCAACCTCACGGTTGTCGTTAGATAATGAACAGATCGTGAATAGAAATTCATCATTGATTTTATACTGTTGGCCTTTTTGAGCTTGTAGCTCCTATTTCCAAGTTTGTCGATTTACTACAGCCATATATCTCCAAATGACACATCATACTCTCACCGATCATTGAGAGGCAATCTTTGATCTTACTGCAATGAAAGCAAGCATGAATTCCAATAGTAAATAGTGTTTTATCTAATAACGAGCATGTCATCATGTACCAACTACAGCCTCGACTCCTTAAACGACCTCTGGTCCTCGGCCAGGCTTTCAACGGTGCCCCAATTCTTCTCTACGTCCTGCAAATGATCATACCCCAACAACCACGGCGCCAGACCCGGATCTCTCCACGCCAACGTCTCTCCAGGCCGCGTCGGCACCTCTTTCATCCGCGCATCCCTCTCCTCCTGTTCCGGGCCATCATGCAAGTGGTACAGATACTGCTGCACATTTCCCCTCTCCACCACCGCCTCGGTCCTTTCCTTTCTGCACTTCTCGTAGACCTTTAGGGCGTGCAGCTTTGCTGCAGGACTCTTTGATGTTAACCTTGCAAGACATTCGCCAAGCACGGCGCCGTCTTCGAGTGACATGCCGGCGCCGGAGGCGAGGTAGGGGAGGGTGGCGTGGACGGCGTCGCCGAGAAGTGTGAAGGAACCGAGTGGATGCGACCAGTTGTCCATGCCGGCGCGGATGCAGAGGCGCCACTTGTCGACCTGTTCACAGAGGGCGAGGAGTTTGTTTATTCTTACAGCGCGTTAGAAGGTAGGTCATGAGAGAGGTTTAAGGAGTGCGTGAAGGCGTACGTACCTTGGATCCCAGTCGGCGTAATGAGCACGCATCTCTTCAACATTGCCTGCAATTGTCGAGGCGCCGTCTTCCGGCATGTCATCCGGAACCAGAAGAACCATGTTGAAAAGCTCGCCACCGCGAAGGACGTAGTTAACTATCACAATACATAAGCTCCCTATACCACGAAGAGAGAGGTAGACATACCAGCATGTTTATCAGGACCCAGCCAGTAATTCACCTGAGGATCCTTAACAAACTCTGCAAGTTCGGGATCCGCCAGCATATCTTTCGTGCTGAGCAGTAGCCTGTACGCCAAATCCCCAGTCCGAGTCGGCGGATCCTTCCTGCCCAACAAAACCTCTCTCAACACCGAATTAATCCCATCAGCACCAACAACCAGATCCGCAGTCAGAGTTCTCCCATCATGCAGCACAACAGTCGCACTCTCGCCATCACCATTAACAATCACATCCTTAGCTCTGGAATTCGTCTGCAGCTTCCCACCCAGCTCTACCGTGCGCTGTATAAGCCCCTTGTGCAGATTCGCGCGGTGGAAATCCCAGTAACACGTCCCGGGATACTGCGCGGCAGACACAGAGAAGTCGAGAGAGGAGATGACGTTCCCCTTCCACCCGATTATGTTCACTTGTCTAGGCCTCGTAGCGTACGGCTCGAGGTGCGGATCGAGACCCCAGCTCTTCAGAACCTTGCTTGCGTTGGGCAGGATCTGGATACCGGCACCAATCTGAAGGAAGACTCTGCGTTAGTTGCTGATTTTCATGTAGGCTTGAGCTCGCGGTGTGGTTGTTGGGAAGCACAAACTTCTGCTATCTCCGAGGCGGATTCGAGGACTGTGACGGTATGGCCAGCGAGCAGGATCGCTATCGCTGCTCCCAGACCTCCAAGCCCAGCACCAACCACGATGACCTACAGCATGTCAATAAATATAAATATAAATATAAATATAGCAACATCTACTATCTTCAAATGTAGCAGATAACTTACATCCAATCTCGTATCATCCCCTCTTATCTGCTTCTGAGCAGGCATCTCGTCTCAAGTCTCAAGATGCGATCCGAGTACGGAATTCGTCGACAATAAAATAAAGATTCAGAAGAAATGGTAATAACCAGGATTTGCATAGCCGTCTCTGGTCTCCAGGAGGGGTTCTGGCATGTACATGACTACGCCGCTGCCGTGCTAGAATGGGAGGCTCAAAGTATCATAGCGGTTGATTCTGAAGCTACACCGCGTAGTGCAAGTATTAAGCATGGGGCTATCTGGCTATCGCTATTAGGATTACCGTCTGATACGGCGGCATTGGTGAGGGATCTCTGATTGTTTCCCGTTGATTCTAGTGCATAAGTGGCAGACGTGGTAAACTGTTTGGATTGTAATGGAGGAGTTCATCCCACTCTTGGAGATTAACGACGGTGCGAAGTCGACGTTCTGAGATAGTGGTCATGTGACATGATACACTTCAAGGTTACAAAGACGTATGCATGATGTGCGGAATAAATGCCACTGGGCTTTCAGAGGGCGTTATTATTCTCTTTAACCGTAGTTACTTTATTAAAAAAATCTTATTGTTTCTCATACACGACAATTTACAAGCTTTATAATGCTGGCTGCTTCAGGATCTCACCTGGTGCAGCTGGCATAAATGCCCCTTTTTCTGGCTTATTCTTGCTCTTGAAATCATCAGACATCTGCTCGAAAGTGACCCATTCAATACCTTCATGCTTGTTTATATAATCGATAATTCTAAAAGTTATCGTCAGCAAAAAGGCCCCGTTATTAGAATTTCAACATACCTCTGGTGCATAAGGAGAACGTGCGGACGTCCAGAGACATCTGGATGGATGGTCATTGGGAAAATAAACTCGTCGTTGTTCTCATAGAAGTAATCAAAGTGATCCTGAAAGGGTTAGTCAAGAGCTTAACTGGAGATTTACTCGCAACTGACCTTCCAGATATCCTCAATATCTCGAGGATTTGTCCATCCTCCGGAGAAGCTGGAGTTCTTAACGAACATCATTCTATAATTATCAATTAGTATCTGCGAGATATGAAGTGTAGAGTACACTTACGGAGGTAAATCGTCGATGTACCTGCATAATATTAGCGTATACTATTTTACCGAATAAAAGAAAATAAAATAATATGTTAATTATTGAAGTCAGGTTTATATTTAATTGCACGGAGTGCCTATTACTTTGGGTCAAATCTTTTCTGTACATACCAGCTTCCAGGAATTTCAACCAAGCCTGTTGGCTGTCCATGAATCAAAGGCTTCATCCATTCCTTTGCAGTCTTCTTATAGTCAATCTTTGTCCAGGTGTCTCCGATTCTAAGCCAGTACATCTGGCAATCGTGATGGCTCATACTGTGGTCATACTCAATACCATAGCTAAGTAGCAACTCAGCACCTTCCTTGCTAGTCTCCCACCAGGGAGCAACACTGCCCCGAGGCGGCTTTCCGCAGAAATCAGTCAACAGCCTGAATGTCTTGTCTAGGACGGCGCGCTGTTGGTCAAATGTCATATCGGCTGGATTCTCATGGGAGTATCCGTGAAGACCAATCTCGTGTCCCGCATCGCGGACCATGGCACACTCTTCGGGGAAAGTCTCGAGGGAGTGGCCTGGGATGAACCATGTAGCTTTGATATTGTTCTTTTCGAGGAGTTTGAGGAGACGGCGGACACCAATCGTTCCCGCAAAAATCCCTATTTCCATTGTTAATCAAATCGAAGCCTTGATGTATTGCAAGATGTGATTTTTCTAAAGAATGCATACCTCGACTTATATCATTTGTGGAGTCTTCCCCGCCATATGAACCGAGCCAACCCGCGACGGCATCGATATCAATCCCGTAGCTACAGAGAACGCGTTTCTTGCCCATTGTGAATGCGTCAAGGGAGTTGCAGGTCTTCTGATGACTGATTTTAAGAGAGCAACAAGACAAAGTACAGGAGCTCCAAACAACGCAGCTGCACTCTGGTCAGTCCTAGTGGGGTATCGCAAATCGGGGTTCCAGAAGCCGCCTGAGGCCGCTCTCATTAGAGCTCCGGGCTCCAATGAGTTTAAGAGCTGGAAAGGCGGGTCTTATCAAAAGTGGGAGACAGCTTTAATCCATAGCGATCTGATTGGTCAATCGTGCGGTTAAGGACAGCTGTCGGCGTACGTAGGTGCGAGCGACGCCCGTCACTCGATAAGAGCTGTTAGGCGTGGCCGGATAAGAAAATGATACGCATAATGGGCAAGCACTTTTGGCGCTGTGCGAGACATTTATCCTGCAATATGGGTTACTCCTCCACCTGTGGATCATCAGTAACAGTCCTGGTTTGCAGCTTGTAATGCGCAGTCTTCAAAAATGGGAGAGCTTCAGGTTCCTGAAATAAAGAAAATACTACCTTTCCCCCTTCAAACAGTTTTATCATTTGTGCACCTTTGATGCTTGAAGTCTCATTGACACGCATCCTATAGCTCATCCTCCCGCAAATAAGAGCATGAATAGAGTATGTTCTTGAGATTATTCCTTTCGTATTACAAACAAATGCACGTTGTTACTCACCCTTATAGTTTTCGTTGAAAGGCCGCACAGCGCTCGTTACCGGCGGCGCACGAGGATGTGGGCTTTCCTTTGCTCAAGGTCTGGCAGAGGCAGGGGCCGATGTGGCTATATTCGATGTCATTGAACCTGTGGCAGCATTCCATGAGATATCTAAAGAGCATGGCGTGAAGACAGCATATTATAAGTCCGTTTCCACCATGTTCCCAAGCTGCATCGCATCGCACTTAACATCCAAATAGAGTCGATGTGGCAAGCATAGAAAGCTTAGAAAAAGGCTTTGCGGCATTCGAAGCTGACTTTGGCGGGAAACTCGACATATGCGTCCCAACGGCCGGCATCAACAAGAACGTTACCTTCCTCGAAACCTCCTTTGAGGAGCACCAGAAGCTAATCTCGGTCAATGTTCTCGGTGTCTACCACACGGCCCAGCTGGCAGCTAAGCTAATGATAAAGAATGGAACGAAGAAGGGAAGCATAATTCTTGTTGCAAGTATTGCTAGTTACATGGCTATTAGGAGTCAGTGGAGCTCGGCATACTGTGGGACCAAGGGCGCGGTAAGAGCAATGGGGCCTCCTATTGCTGCTGAATTGAACCAGTATGGAATTCGAGTAAACACAATTTCGCCTGGCTATGTATGTGCGCTCCTATGCTTCCTCCTTGTGTTAGGTTATATTCGCTAATATTCGCTGTGCTTACCAGGTCAGGACAGAGATGACTGCACCGGTATGTTGCTGAGCCCTTTATATATACCGTCCTTCGAGTCTCTGACAAGGCACTAGTTCCCACATCTCCTCGAAAGCTGGAAAGACGAAATTATGAATGGCCGAGTTGCAGAACCAGATGATATTCGAGGAGGCTGTGTATTTTTAGCTTCAGATGCGAGTTCATATATGACCGGACAAGATCTGTGTATTGACGGAGGAGTTACTAAATGGTAGATGCCAGCTTTGTCATCCAAGTCCTGGCTCCAAAGTGCATCAATCTTCATGTCCTCACACACTCCAATTAGTATATAATGACCGTTATCAAGAATAATTCATACCCATCGGAAACCCATCCGATAGCAAGGAATAATGCAACGCTGCTGCCACTTTGTAGCTCCGTCGGCGGGGAGGGGCCCGTGGGGCGCTGGTTTAGCGCCTAGTAGTGTGGAGTTTGGCGGCGATAAGAGAGACGGAGAGACGGGGAGAGAAAACTGAGGCAACTCAGGGCATTTCCAGCGTCCCCGCGTCGCCGCGTTCCCAGAGCTTCCAAAGCTTTCGACCTTACTGAGGTGCAAGTAGACATGCGAGATACTCATGATTTCTTATCATCGCCCAGCTTCGGCCTGTGAGTGTCGCTGCTTCTGCTTACTTAGTAGGCGCTCCTTACCGCGGCTCACCTTCATTCCGGTGCGGCTCTCGCAACGCCTGCTACAAAGAAGTTCACTGTCGCAGTAAGTCCCTGGGCGCCAGGACGTTAATCGTCAACTTTCTTTGCAACCTCGCTTACCTGATGGGGCAGATGGGGCAGAGAACTACATGCCACCATGCATGGCACACGATAACAGCCAGAGCCGGGATCTACAGCTTCTACGGCCCGGGGGCGGACCAAGGTGTACCGGCAATCCTCAGTCTCTCGCCATGTCTTATCTACTACATCTACAAGGCTTGCTCTTGAAGCATTTTTCTGTTTAACCATCATGCAAATACGCTGTGAAGTGCAGCAAAATGACCACTAGAATTGCCAGAGCCACGTCAGTAACATCTACAGCAGCATCTAGCTTAGCAGAGTCGGGAGCAAGCAAGAGGTTCATGTGCACTTGGGACAGCTGTGGAAAATCGTTCAGTCGTTCCGAGCATTTGCACCGCCATGCTTTAAATCACAAGGAGGGCAACAACACATGTTCTCGATGTGCTGCCCATTTCAGGCGCCGCGATCTGCTCGGTACGTCGAGTGATAGCCAGTTGCGACTTAATATTAGTGGACTTGCTAACCGTACGTGACTTATAGACCGACATATGCAGCGCCACAAAGAGAAAGATGACAAAGCTGGAGGAGAAGGCCTGGGAATTCTTGCGACAAGAAAAAGGCTGTGGCGAGATAAAGATGGAAACATTGTCAATGCGCGACGACCGTATCAACAGGGTGGAGCTAAGAGACGCCAATTGAAGTCCGGAAATGTGAGAGAAAGTACGAGTCACGGAAATAGACAACCTCAGCATAGTCAGAACGCTACCCCTCCGTCGCCTCCGACATCCATACCAAGTACCAGATCTTCTGAGAAATCAAGTAGCGAGCAGTCGGGAGATAATAATAATCTACCAGAAGCTTGGCCACCAATGGACATGGAATTTGCTCCACAGAGCGACGGCGGCGACCTTGACTTTTTATCTAATTCCAGCTGGGGCCTTCAGCCATTCGAGACTTTCATGGGTGCCCCCTCTGATCTTCCATACGATGACATCTTCAAGCCGGACACTGGTACGTATGTCGTGGAAACTGTAAACAATCAGCACTAACCTCTGACATAGCAATGTCTTTTAATGCTCCATTCACAACTATGAGCTATTACAGTTGGCTTTTTGAGAATGACACAAGCAATGCGAGAGACGATACTTTAATACAACTTCAATCGCCAACGGGAGCAACGGGAGTGGAAACTCCCCTTGGTAATATGAGCACAGATGCGCCAGGAGAGAACAGCTTCTGCGGCGGTAGCGTTGATCCAAATCTTCTAGAGCGCTCTTCATCGCATGAAAGGAATGATGTAGCGCTAATGCTCGGAAATCTGCATGGTGTAAATCATAATGATACGAGCTACCCTCCACTTCTCACGCACGTGGAAGAAGTGGAGGATAGCTTTAATGCTCATGCTTCACATGAGACTAAACAAAAGTCTCCTCAGGGGAGCCCATCACCTACAGATGCAATGGACAATTACCCCATCTCGTCTCATGAGGATAGAGACCTGGGTCTAATGCCGTTCTCTACCCCATCACCGTACGATACATTTTCTCAGCAAGGACAATCCTACACAGGGACTAGTCATACATCTCAGATATCAACTCCTCTAACCCAGCGCTCACTATTAGGCTCATTTCCCTTACCAGACGCCCATCCACGCAACTTTGGAAAGCTACCAATTATCACGAACGAAGCTCGAGATGGTTTAATGCAACTAATAAGCCAAGGTCGGCCTTTTAGACCGGATGGAATAGAAATCAGTTCTCAGGATCCACTTCTCTCAATTTCGTCAATACAGCACTACAGTGACCTTTTCTTCACCCGGTTCAACTGGACATATCCATTGATCCACAAGGCGACATTCAATTCATCGAATGTTCATTCCTTTCTATTAATGGCTATAATCCTTCTAGGGGCCACGTATAGCGATAAGGAGGCGCATATGCTTGCAGTTTGCATACACGACATCATGCGGCCAGTGATTCATGCTAGTAGAGAATTTGGTACAAGACCAAAGCTGTGGATGTTACAGACTGTGTTGCTAGTGGAATGCTTTGGAAAAAACAGGGCTGGAGAGAAGCAGCATGATATGAGCCATTTATATCATGGATTATTGATCAAGTAAGCTTCTTTTTATTCCTTAGGATTGCTGTCCTTACCGACTAATGATTATAGTTTGATCCGGAGATCGGACTGCCAGAGTGTTTGCATACCTGTGTACGATGAGAATATCCATAATCTTCATGAATATTGGCACTTGGCAGTTGAAGCGGAACAGAAACGAAGGTATTTCTAATGCCAATTTAAGAAGCCCTGTGTGCTAATCGGCATTAGACTCGCAATGTTTTGTTTCATGTGGGATACACAACATGCTGTACTTTTCTCTCAATCTCTCTGCATGAATGCGTCAGAACTCAAGATTACATTGCCATGGGACCAGACAATTTGGGAAGCTCTGACACCCGAAGACTGGCTCCTTTTAACAAAGGCGTCACCCCCTTCGCCTCAATATCTCACAATTCTGAAGATGTATACTAATCCAGGACCGTCTTCACCGCCGATGCATCTCAATGTAATATCGCGCACCCTGATTCTGCATGGCTTAATGTCAATTTCATGGGACCTAAAACGTCGAGATCAAACTTCACTTAATATCGCAGCTACCACATCTTCCACGCCCTGGCAAGAAAGGATTAGTGCTTGCTATCAACGTTGGAAGGCAGATTTTGACCACTACTGTACAACAATACTTTCCTTACTCACCTTTTCTCCGATACAGCACTCGAAGTTTCAAGGGTTTGCTGTTGCACATGGAGCAATATATCATACTGCGCAGCTGGTCTTGGAAGTCGATATTATTAACCTCCAGATCAACGCTGGGGCGGGTCACATTATTGGACGGCCTGTTACAGATGTTGACCGGCAGAGATCACGTGCTCGAATTACTGAATGGATAAAGCACGACGAGGGAAAGAGCGCAGGCAGAGCGGCGTGGCACGCGACGCGTCTATTCCGCGACGGAGTGAGGAAACTGGACAATTGGAACGTCAATGAAATGTTTCACTACCCCTGGTGTCTGTACTTATCAACGCTGATGTGCTGGACTCTTCATAATTCAGCCGTAGAGGCTGCCATTGATGGAAAAGAACTTCGTACTCAAGAGGCACTCGAGGAAAGCAACCCTAGTCGCAGAGACGATTCAGATGACGAGGATAGTGACTGGGATTCCAAAGCTGAGATGAATGCTTTTATAAGTGGGCTTACTCGTCTTGATCCTGCGAAGGAGTCATTTGTAAAGGACATGTGGGTGGTAGCTGCGAAGTATAGGACCGATGGTCTATTGAGGTGTATGGTCAAACAGCTGAATACCATCCGATGGGCTGTAGTGAGAGAGGGAATGATTGTGTTAAGAGGCTTGCTTAATAGCGCTTGAATGAGATATGACCTGGAGGCGTTATGGGTCAGTTTTGGAGACAAAGGATGGGATAGGGATATTGAGCGATCAGTGGGAGATGGAGTATACGCTATTATATTTATGGTTTCTTCAAATCGAATCATGCCATAGTGGACTGTTATTGAGCTTGGAAGCGGTGGATAGAGGTGGCGACACTTAGAAGTCTCATGTCAATGATCAGTGGAAGGCTTAGATTCGATTATAGTCTATGATTACAGACGTCTCGTTCTCCTTCTATATACAACCCAGTACGAAGTATTGAAATATAGCGTGAACAAACATCCTTAATGTATTATCCCACAGCACTGCTCAATCGCTGGATTTGTAACCACCGGAATCATTCCACGACCGATATCAACAACCTCCCTATCCGCCATCTAATCTAAAATTCTTCGTACGACACTCCCATCTCTACTACTCTTTTAATATGCGAGAATCATTCGATTGTCGACTGTAAGATATTCACGCGGTAGCAACTCCCACCATGTCTCTCGCACCCGCACTGCAGCTCAAGAGTGGGGTTTACACCGCCATCTTATCGAGCACCGAGCGATCCACCACACCCCATCATCGAAAGCCCAGCCTCGCATGCCGGCGCAAACGGGCTTTTAAAAAACAGCGACATAAATAAGCCATTCAATTACTGTAAATCAAAGAAGCTTCCCTAGAGCAGGCGATTCTTTTTTTCCTCGGCTGCAGCTGCACTTCGAGATTGATAGCTTGCTTGCTGCTTTATGCCCGACCAGCGTCACGAGATATCTGGGTCTAGGAAACGGTCGGCATCGTTGGAGTCGCGGGGCAAGGAATATAAGAAGGGCTTTACGGCGGGTAAGGAGCAGGTTCTGGCCAGTGCGATGGGATGTCAGGTTGTAAATGGGAGTGTAGCTGGGGTGAACGGCGTTGGGCTTGTGTCAGGTGACGAGAGGGAGAAGGGGGTGTTGGTCGTTGGCGCGGGGCCGGCGGGGTTGATGCTCGCGTATGTTTGATAATCTTTTTTTTGCTCCCCTTTTCAGAGATTTGTGAATCGGCGTGGAAGACGAGGAGCTGATGAGCTGATGATATCAAAAGGTCGAATCTGGCACGTTTTGGTGTGGATGTCGAGATTGTGGATGATCGCGCGGATAAGACATCGACCGGGAGAGCAGATGGGTTGCAGCCGAAGACTATTGAGACTTTTAGGCAATTGGGTATGGCGGAGGAGCTGTTGAAACAGGGGGTCAAGGTTTTTGATATATGTTTCTGGGTATGTTTGATTTGAATATTTGAATCCATAATGAATGTCCTTTATCAAAGTACTAATATATTCTAGAACTCAACCCCCAGCTCTCCAATGAGGAGAACGGATAGAGTAGATCACTACCCAAAATCTCTAGTGGACACCATTGATCCATACATCTTGCTTGTTCACCAAGGGATGGTCGAGGATATCTTTTTAGAAGATTTAACATCACGTGGAGTAGAGGTCACTAGGAGTAGCCCCTTTGTGAGCTGTTCTCCAGGATCGAAATGTCCCATTGAATCGGTCTGCAACGATGATGCCAATGGGGGCACTAAAGTGGTACGCTCGAAGTATGTTGTTGGATGCGATGGAGCACATTCAATGGTCCGAAAAAGCATCCCGGAAATAGAGATGGTGGGCGAAAGTGGCAAGGCAGCTTGGGGAGTCCTCGATGGTGCGTATATCCAATACCAAGACTAGCGACTGATGTTTTCTATCTCTCGGCTCGATTTAAGAGTAAAAGTAACAGGATATTTAGGTGTCGTTGAGACCGACTTCCCGGATCTGTGGAGCAAAGTAGTGATTCACAACGAAGGGGTCGGTAGCATTCTTTGCATACCACGAGAGCGCAACTTGACACGACTCTATATCGAGCTTCACCCTGGCACAACAGCCCCTATTGCCTCCGAGGTCGCCAACCAAGACTTCGTCATGAGCCGAGCCAAGGAGATCATGAAACCATTCCGTCTAGAATGGAAGAGCATAGAATGGTTCTCCGTCTACCGCGTCGGTCAACGCGTCGCATCAGCCTTCTCTAACTCCTCGCAAAATATCTTCATCACCGGCGATGCATCCCACACCCACTCCCCCAAGGCCGCCCAGGGCATGAACACCAGCATGCACGACACGCTCAACCTAGCCTGGAAACTCAATCTCGCAATCCGTGGCCTTGCTCTGCCGTCTCTCCTCCCCACATACCAAGCAGAACGCCGCAAGATCGCACAGGAGCTCATCGACTTCGACTACGAGCATGCAAACGCCTTCCTGAAAGGCGATGCCGCGGCGCTGGCTAAGAATTTCGACGACAACATCCGCTTCATCTCTGGCGTCGGTGCCGAATACGCCGAGAACGTCCTCAATCTCCCTCCAGTCGGCAAACCAGGGAAGGGAGCTCTCAGATCCGGTGCTCTCCTCCCGCCTGTACAGGTCACACGATTCATCGACGCGAACCCGGTCTACATCCAGCTCGACATCCCCATGCTCTCGCAGTTCCGCCTGTATTTCTTCGTCTCGTCCGTCCATGCCTCGCTTCCCTTCCTCGAGACTGTTTCCGCACACGTCGCCAGCCCTTTGTCGGTCCTCGGACGCGCGACGGACGCGGCGGAGAGGTCCTATGCTGAGATGCCTGTCGCGGCGACGGGGAACGACGAGTTCGTACAGCCAGGACGCTATAGGTCTGTCAGCAGGCTGTTCACGCTGGCGGTTGTGACGACGGAGCACAAGTCGGGTGTGGAGACTAGTCAGCTGCCGCTGCTGTTGAGGGCTAGTCCGTGGACTTTCTATATTGATGATGTGGTTGAGGGTCAGGCGAGCTGTACGGAGAAGTGGCTTGGGGGATTGGGGGCTGAAGAGGTGGCGGTGGTTAATGTTAGGCCGGATGGGTATGTGGGTAGTGTCGGACGGTTTGTGGTTGGAGAGGAGAGAGAGGCTACGGAGTGGTTGGATAGATATTATGGTGGGTTCTTGAAGGCATAATCGTAATATAACAGTAGACGACAATAGAGTCCAATGCTTCAATTATTATAAAATCAGTTCCTGGAAAATGCTAAAGTAAGTACGCACTGTACTGTGCATCACCAGCAGTTATTGCCAATGCTACAGGTCTATACACGTGATAGTAGAAAACAGGCCGGGTAGGTATGCAATCTATGTTACATTACCTTTTTTCTGTACTTTCCAGGAACTATTATTCGGATTGATACGAGCTTATATCACTGCGTTTAAGATAACGAGCTCAAGCATACTGCTCAAATACAAGATTTTAAATAGGAGATTACAGATGCTCATATCTACCATTAAACCGATCACTAAGATACCCCATCCACCAAACCTCGATTCAACTTCTGATATTCCCGGCACAGCTCGACAAGGGCATTCGCATTGATACCTTCAGCCCGATCCCTGACATCCTTCACGTTATGCGGCCTAATGAAAACCCTATCCTTGCTCACGATCCGGTCCTCGACCTGGGAGTGCAGCGCCGGCATGTCCCAATAATTAGCGCCCTCGCAGAGATCCAGAAGCAAGTCGAGCTTGTCGGCGATGGCGTCGACGCCGTCGTCGTCAGCAACCTCCATCGGCGCCCAGTCGATGTCGACCTCGTAGGCGTAGTCGATCATGGCGGAGAGGGCGTGGTAAGAGATGATGCCGCTGCAGTCGATGACGTCCTCAACGAGGAAGTCGTTCTTGAACTGCGCTGCGCATTTTGCGGATGCGGCTGCTAGGACGACTTTGTGTGCCTTGATGGTCTTGCCGCTTATTGCGTAGGTGATGTCGAGGAGCTGTTCTTGATCCCTCAGCCGCTGGAGAGATGAGGCTACGGATTTGCCGATGTGCACTGTGGGGCGCTGGACGGATGGATATCTTATAGACTGGCATCCGAGACCTCTCAGGAGCTTCTCGTAAGGCATCAGGTTCGGCCGAATGGACATTCGTGGTGGGAGATCGCAAGAGCTCGATAGGATGATATGTTCTGTAAGGATCCAAGAAGATTTGACTTCGTCGACAGTTACGTTGTTCCGATCCGATTGAAGGTCGTCTAGGTTGAGCCAGATAGGTGTCTCCGCAAGAACGAAGCAGTCTACACTTTCTATCAGATTGTCTTGGAGGTAGTCATACGACAAATAAAGGTCTTCCAAGAAGGCAGAAATTTCATTCTGAGGTAAGTCTGCAGAGGTTTCTCTCATATTTGCAATATGATTCCACACCATACTGGGCGGTGGCTTTCCATTCCTAGATGTATGAGCTAGAACTTCACTCGTCGGTTGCTGGCGTGCAAATTGCGTGCAACTCCAACATGTTGCCAGGTACTTAGTCAAAATTATATCCTTGATAGGCAATATTAGATTCCTTGCGTCGTTGGCAAGGGCCTCTATTTTCGAGGAACGGTACCTCGGCTGGTTCTCTGGTTTGCAAATAGGAAACACAGGTTGCCGTACTATCGTCGACCATTCTTGTGCCGTAAACCTGCTTATAGCAGAACTGGGTGAGGTAAGCGGTGAGAGCACTGTGTCGGTATCTTGCATGAGAACATGATTCGTGCTCAAGTCTGAACAGGCAGTAAGACGCGCGTTGATTTCTTTCAGACACCGTAGATAATCCTCGCCATCAAAGCAAGAATTGGTTCGACAGCGAAGACCCATTTCCCGCCACAGATAATAGAATTCTTGAATATCGGCTCGAAGGAAACTTGTGTTCGCATTTTCTCTAAACGCCGCGTTAAATATTACGTCTTGATGATCGAACAACTCAAGTGCAGTAGTTAAAACCCCATCCTTCCTAACTGCTATGGCCTTTAGGAGCAAGTTACTAGTTAGAGCGCTCTGGTGGGTCCGAATCACAGCGTCAATTGCAGAAATAAGCGGCCGATAAAACCTCTGTTCTGAGACAGAAAGAGTCGAAGGAAACCCTGGCAATACGTAGTTTGCAAGGAGAGTTGAAGCCCCGACGACCTGAACACCGAGGTTCTTAAGAGCCGTCAAATTACCACCGCTACTAGTGAATTTATGATCAATGAATTGAGAATAGTTGCTCATCCACGGAACCAAAAGCCGTGCATCTTTTGCTATTAGTGCGGACTGAGCTGATATCCGATTCTCTCCAACTGAGGCACTCTTGCAGCTGGGCCACAGTGGTAGTAGCATCAACTTACTCTTAATGCTGAGAAGTTCTGGAGATTTACTATCCATCGAATGTGAGTGTTTTAAAATAAGCTTCTGTAGTGCCTATAAATTACTTCTTTCAGTATCCGACCACATCTATTAGAAAATATAAATCGGCTTACCTCATGCCCTTCTGTAAAATTACTCATAAAGAAATCTCCAATTCCCATACCCTTATAACCAGCGAGCCTGTCTATACTCCTAATAAATCTGCAAAAAGCAGCCGGTTTGTTTAAGGAACTCTCGGCATCATCCGCTAAGTATGTCGGTATAAAATTTCTTTCAAGTCGAAGGAGATTTGGAAATTGGCAACAGAGAGCTTTGTGCGTCCGTAATTGTGGTTCTACTACTGCTGAGATATATTCGAAGTTCGAAGGTTGAATGCACACGTTACGAGTAACTCCGTCAACCTCATACATACCCAAGAAGATAGGATAGTCATCGACACCGATTGTCTTTAGAAATTCAGGATCACGAGCATCCTCTACGAGGATATTTCTGTGCCAAAATTTCCAGAAGCGGCTAAGCCATTGGGTATCAATATTATCTCTGAGAGCACCCCAACTCTTCTTCCGGAGCAGTTTCCCAACATCGCGAAGTTGTAAAGGAGCAACATTAAACTTCCTGCTTTCAATAACATTCTTCAATTGCTTTTTTGATATGTTAGACACCAGGGATCTGGAGGCAAAATCGAAAAGCTGTCCTGCTTCCAATGTTGTAGTATAATAAGAGATTTCAGGTGCGGTACTACTGTCGCTGTATTTGAGGGGTCCTATGGAACCATCTGCCAAGGGCACGAAGTAACATCCATCTAACTCTTTCAGTTCATCAGAACTCATCCTCGGAGGCATTGCAATGCCCAATAAAACACTAAGGATATCAGGGTTTCCCCCAGCCACTTCTTGCAAAGTTCGACAATTGCATCTCAATTCGAAAGTTCTACGAAGGAGCCTCGGAGTGACGGAATTTACACCTAACTCCATAAGCTTCGTGCTTATCCCTGTCGGTACTTGACAAACGAGGTTCGGAATCAGCTGATATAACAGATCAGCCAGGAGTTTGGAATCTTCAATTGACAGAAAGTCAAATATGGCGTTGCTGAACTCGAATAATTTGGGTGCTTGTCGCGCGCCAACATCTTGAAGCGCCCTTGGAAAAAGTCTGAGCGTGCTACCAGGCAATGCCTTCCAAAATGACGTGTAAAGTGATTCCGTGCAGCTCCCTTCCGGTGGACCATTTTCTGGCCAAAAGCGAAATACGTCTTGTTTAATCCGCCTCCCGACATCTTCGAGGAATGCCAAGTACAGACTAGGTAGAGCTGACCCTAGAAGCCACGCATTCCATTCCGACCCGTGAGCCTCTGATGATTGCCCTGTCACAAGCAAAGATTGCCGATCTCCAGATATTGAGAAGGTGGCATGGATATGCACAGGAAGGAATGATCGAATTGGCAGGGGGAGTGTGCTAAACATTTTCGGTTCAATGGGGTTAGGAAACCTTCGAGTATCAGAAGATTCCAAGGCTGCAATCCCACACTCCACATTCTTCATATCTCTCCTCCTATCTCTATTCTGGCGGTATGCCAAATGGGTAGTTGAAGGGCTCAGGTTTTCAATAGCAACCCACCATTTATCCTTACTGATCAAAGTACCGGTATTTATATTCTTAGTAATTGAGCATACTACCAGCTTTGAAAAGGGTGAATCTTCGTCTTCGGCTGGTGGCAGGCTTATTATAGACCATCCCGGATATTTTTTCCCTTGGACTTGAAAGTCAATAGACTTTATATGCCGTAAAAAGAGCAAGGATATGCGAGCTTCGTCGAAAAACTCATCCATGGATTTAGTGACCATTGCACTATCAAGGAAGTCTCCTCTATCCACTATACTTGACGTGTTCCCAGGTAAACGGAGCGGGAATCGGAAGATAGTACCATCATATTCATCGAGGTCCGGTGAATAGTCCCATAAATCTGCAAAAGGTGCTAGTTGGTCAGGGCAACTATTCTTCAATTTCGACAATAAGACCTTTATGCCTCGCCTGCGTTTACCCGTACGATAGTTCATCGGGAGGACAGTCTGATGCGGGTCGAGGATAAGAAGACTCTCGCCAGACAGAATCATTGGAACGTCAGTCCAGTGATACATTGTCTGTGAGCCCTTCCCGAATTGACCAATTTTAGAGGCGTCCTTTTGCTTGCTTCCTTTCCCGACCTCTTTGAAACCTTCAAGGTCCTCCTCAGAGAATACTTCATCGTTATGAATCAGCAATGCTGGACCTTGAAATGACTTGAGCTCGGGCGTCATAAGTCTCTCACACGGGTGATTTCTCTCATCCAGGTGAAAGCTTATTTCAGCTGCTTTGGCATCATCGGCATTCGCAAGGTACTCCTTGAAAGTCGTGTTTTTCGGATACCGATGTAGAGTATTCGAAATACCCGTCATGACATCTTCCATCTGAAAGAATTCATCGTCGTCATCGGCATCGACCACATGAAGAGTGCTTTTCATTATTCTCTCGCTCGCTGGCTCAATCATGAGCTTGTCAATTACTAACTTTGGTATTTCAGAATGCGTTAGACTGACGGTCTCCTCGAACTGTAATAGGCCGGCATCGTTGAAGATTATTTCCTCAATCGGCGAGAAACATCCGTCCGTAGTGAGAACTTTCAGGCCTTTCAGCGATGTCCGTTGGAAAGAGCTTGCCAGGCTGGCCAGTTCAATTGCCACGGCAGTATCAGATTCGTCCAAGGGGGTATGAGTTTCCAGTTTAATTTGGACTTCCAATATATCTTTCAGGGCAGGTTTGTGCTTGATTCCCAGTTCAGACAAAATGCCGCAGTGATCGACCCAGAACTGTCTGTCGACATTTTCTAGATATGGATAAAGGCGCTCACATCCTGTGCGGAAGGCATCAGGTACTGTAACAAAACTGCCTTTGCTCGTAAGAACACATTTCAATCTAACCAATGTTTCTCGCGAAGTCTCTGTTTGCTGCTGGCGGGAGATCTCCGTTAGTACGGCTTTGACGACAGGTCTATCTTCTCTCTCAATACCCTCCTTCAGCTGCCCAAGCAATATTTTGATTGGCAGAGGATCATGCCAGCCAAGACGCCTTTCCCAGTCGACTGAAATCTCGAAATGCAGGATTTGTAGTTGATATCCAGCTAGCAATCGATCCTTCAATCCTCGGCAATCCAAGGGAGCGTGGAGAGTCAATTGGCCGTCAGAGTCGGCTATAGGTAACCATGTGAGCTTTCGAATTGTAGAGTCCCAATCACTAATACTACTGGGTAGGTTCCAGGAATATTCCGATTTCAGCAAGCTTATTGCGCGTTGCTGAACATCTGCAGCTAAGCGCCTACTATCAGCATACTGCTGTACTCGGCTTACTACCATATCATCGTCGATTGTTCTTTTCAGCCCACACCCACAAAGAGCGGCTTCGTACTCATCAAAAATAGAATCTGCTGGTAATACTTCTTCATCATCAAAGAATAACTTCAGAGCCAGGACAGACGGGTGAACAAGCTGTGATGGCTTGGCGAATTTTGATGTCGGCTTCTTATCAACCCGAGCGACCGGGACTAGAGGTAATGAATTAATCCGATTCTGGTATTGTCGAGGAAGATTTGAATAGTGACGGAGCAACAGGACAGAAAAATGCTCTTTCCAAGTCGCTGACCACCTGGAGTAGCTGGCGTCCCTGTCCCTCTCCCAAGATGGAATCAAATAGATCTTCAAGATGTCATTAGTAGAATAACAAGGTGCAAGGCTGAAATTTTGAAGCATGTTCTTAACAGAATCATCACTGGCATCTACAAAACGATTATGGTCAGAGATGATAGACGGGGTAAGACCGTCAAGCAATCCAATCGTGTTAGAAGATTTACTAAACAGTTGAGTCCACTGCCAGCTAGGGACCCTATTATCCGTTAGAATAGGACATGCATTAAACTCAAGTGATTGCATACGGTATACCGTCATTATCCTCCCATGATGCTTTCTGGAATATCGGTAGCTTTTTCAGAATTTTGATTGTCCTCGTCTTCACATCGGTTTTTGGAGGAAGACTTGCAGCAATCAGCTTACGGACAAGGCTTCTATCCGCATCGGATGCCTTGTCCACCACTTGTAAAATGTTTTCAAGCCAGTCAACAAAATCCTCAATCAATTCACCGTTTTTCAGCGAGAGCTTTGCATTGAAATTTGATGCTTTAACGAGTCGAAGTAACGACTGAGAGGCATCATTGGTAGGATCAATCAACAGCAAGGGCTTGTTGCCTTCAATCTCAACTTTAGAGAATTTCCTTATCAGGTCTCCTAGCTCTCCTGGCGGAGGATAAATAGTCATACTGGTAGTGGACCGTGGTTTGATTTTTCGATAGTAGCCGTTTGTGAGTGGTATCAGCCAAAGATCAAGGATATTATCATCCAGTAAGTCAATCCCTCGTCTCTCAAGCCAGGTCCATACCTTCAAGACAAATGTGACCGCGGTTTCATCTAAGTCAACAGAATCCTTGCCTTGAATAGAGTACGTAAACACTGAGTGGACAGCATAATGCTTAAGATTGCTCACTGATCGGTATTGCAATGAAGGATGTAAACTTAACCTCTCACACCGAGCCTTCAATAAACGACGAGAGGCTGTAGAAAACTTTTTCAAATCGAGGTTCCTATTAGATTCAAGAAAAAACATTCTTTCTTCAAATTCGTCGCGATGAATAAAAATAACCCGGTTGTTGATAGAGCAATATGTGCCGTCCTCAACTGGGAACAATTGAAAGGACCCATAGTCGGTGAAATTTGGAGAAAAAAGAAAGTATTCCAAGATTGTCTGCTTCGTAGTGGCGCTCCATGTGCTGAGTGCTGCATGTCCATCAAGGAAACTCTTCAGAGTTCGTGAACTCAAAATTCTCTCCTTGAAGATAGATCGTGCTCGGCTTAACAGATATTCCGGAACGTATGCAATAGGTACTTTTGCTTCGCGCAATGCTTCTTCAAGCTCCTTTGACTCTTGTTTGCTGTTCAAGATGCCAGCTTGTGCATCAACATAGCCGACATCTGTGTACCAAACAGGCAGCTTTTCGTCGTCTATGATCTTCAAGACGTTCTCGACGGCTGTAGATAAATGGTCATTTGGATCGTTTTGGAGCCGCGGCCATATATCAAATCTTGGTCGATTGGGGAACTGGATGGCGAGATAAGATAGCAGCTTTGTCCAAGCTCGAGGGATCTGATGCTCGAATAACCACTTGTTCCACTGCGCTGGTCGTTGATCCTGAGTATTACTATTGTCGAAGTAGTATAGCCTTGCGCGATCAGGAGATACACTGAACCTCCCATGGATATGGACCGGCTGATTTATCGATATCGGCAAAGGCAAGACGTTGAAAAGAGATCCTTGATTATTTGCAGTTTTAGACACCTTTTTTGAGTTAGCTATGTTTAATGCTCCTACCCAACTGTGAACAAACGACAAGAAGGGTTGTCAATAAACACCATTACGGATAGTCAATAAATGACAAGACCAGTCATTAAACAACAATAGGGACATTGTAGCATACATTGATCTGTGCTGCCACAGCTACCCAAGGTATCGCTCTCTGAGACCGGCTCCAGCTTTTCAGATCCTCCTCAACGGCAAGAGGCCTAATGCTATGATGGACCGCAAAGTGTGTTTCTTGAGCCCCACTCGAAGATCCGTACCCGATGGACATCCGGAATGGCAAATCGAACGAGAATCCCGGATCCACCAAGGCGTTTCTGACAGCTTTATTGATAGCGGACTTATGCCTAAAGACCTAGTTAGGATGGTGCAATATGCGGTTGAAGAAGGTACGCACTTTCTGATCTCTTTGCTGTTGGTTACGTTGATGGAGATGGGGATGCCGCTGGTCGATGCGATGCTGAGGCATTCGATGTTCCTCATGAAGAGCAAGCCGCTGGTCTTGAACCCAGCAGCGAATTCGCGCAGGACTTGAGACACTTCCGAGACCGTTGTCTGGCGTTGCGATATCTCGCTCTTCTTAGCCTGTTCTTCCGTGCGTAGGGGGATTCGTATAATGGTGCCATTGCTGAGGGGCTGGCCAGGGTTGTCCAGGAAGGCTGAATATGGCAGCATTTGGTTCTTCATCTCAGCCCGGTCGGAGAGGTCTACGAAGTTGTAGACGGGTCCGCCACTTTCTGACCATGACTTGTGCGGATCTAGGATTAGCACCTCCCCTTTCGACACGATGGACGGCGAGTCGGTCCAGTTGTAGACCTTTCAAGTCAGCAAACGAGCTCCGCCTCGAATAGCAAAAGCTCTACAGATGCATACCGAGTTGAATCCTCGGCCGAACTTCCCTGTTGTTATGCCATCCTGGAGCTTGAGCGAAGCTCCTATGCTGCCGATGCTTTTGAAATCGTCGTCTGAGAACTCGGCATTGTTATAAGCCAGCAACGCCGGGCCTTGGTATTGGCGGAGCCTATGATCTATCAGCGGCTCCTCCGCGTACGTTTTTTCATCTAGAAAAAGACGCTGTACGCAGTCAGCTTTGCCTGCTATCTACACTGATAGATGTACCATGGTCGTAGCTCCGGCATCATCGGCATTCTGTAGGAGCTCTTTCAGGATGGTTCCTCCAGCAGGATAGTCACGGCATATGTTCATCAGCGCCACTGTAAGGCTCTGCTTCTGTGGATTGACCCTATAAGGTAGGATCGCCATCTTTTCGGGATTAGATTAGGCTCGGTTTGATTTGGCTATTGCCGTAGTATGCAGATACGATGATGATATGAGATCTCTCGAGATCACAACCTAGAAGTATGATAAGTGATAAGCTTCCTGTAGTCAGATTTTGGTTTATCCCGAGATTCTTTAGATAAAGAAGTCGGGCAGAGTGCGGGATGGCCTGACCATGGGGGCAGCGCAAGGCTGAGACCCCCAAACACCGAAATATGCAGCAAGGCGTTTTTTTGGCTAGGTGTGGAAATAGCCAGCGGCTACAGGTTCGAATTTCTGCATCTGCAAGCATCTACACCAACGCACTCCCTATCCACTTCCCCAATCCCACTCCTATCCATGCCCACTATCCCACCCATCCAAACCCCACCCCACCTCTCACCTCCTGCCAACAAACAGCGCAGCGCAGCGCAGCCACTCCCTCGTCCCAAAACGCACATGCACATGCCCCACCACTGCCCATCGCCCAGCCCCAATCACCGATGCAATCTCAATTGGCCTGGCCGCAGCTACCCGGCAGTCCAGACGGATAGGCGCTCTTGGGCAGGGTGTGGTGCTGCCGTTGGCAGCAGACCGTATCTCGGCGTCTGCTTAGAGATCCAACGCGAAGCCTATCCACCGGCCGATTGTGGCTCTGAGAAGGTGGCCGTGGAATATGGGCTAGATGAAGAGTGTATCTTACGGTAATATCTCTAGATACACTGCGAATGCGGCCATTTATATTGGGTTTTAGATGGTTGATTTATAGCCTTCAATTCTAGCTGTAAATCTCTAAGAGCAGTATATCTAATGTCTAGCTTGCTATATGACATTCTAATCGGCATTATCCGATGAACTATATATTTTCCCATGTATAAACAGATACGATTTATACATCTATATCCAATCCGGCAATAGCCATGCAATTTTCCTTCCCCATGCTCCTTTTTATGCAATGCAATTTACAAAGGGGATTTTATTTTGTTAGAGCGACAAAGGTGAGATCACCTTTTATTAAAGTTGAGGTATCGAGACTAGAGATTTCAGTTAGCAGATGTAGGTACGACACATGAAGGGGTGCTTACACCAAGGAAAAGGAAGATCAAATTGCTGCCAACGAAAGCAGCTAAGATGCCTAGATCTCTCCAGCGGTTGTCGAAGCTATAGTTCAATGCGGAATAGAATTCGTCGCCGACCTTGTAGGCGCAGTACTCGCACACACTCGTCGCGTTGTCGACGAGGTACCCGATGCCACCAGCATCGAAGTAGTTGGCCATATATTCCCCGCACGTCTGGCCAGAGGGAGCATTGAAAGTGTTGAGCTCGTCGGTCTTACAGACGACAGGTAGATCGTGAAGCTCAGTGACAACCATGCCACCAATGAGCCGCGTGAATGGGTCGAGCTGGTAGAGCCACGATCGCCAAAACTTTGGCATTGAAGCCTCAGGGATTGTGACACCGCAGAAGAGGGAGAAGGTAATTAAGATGAAGGGGTTCAGAAGGGCGCTGATATCTATTTTTAAATGTTAGCAGGGGCCAAGATCTGCAATAGAGCGGGCTTACAAGGACTTGGAGTGAGTGCAGCAATCATCTGGCCAAGTGTTACAGAGAATAGTTCCGTGATCATAATCATAAGGAATTGATAACCAGCGCGGCTAGAAGTAGCCGAGAAGTTGGGCATATAATATAACGGGAAGAAAAATGCTATAGCGCACATGATGCTATAAGGCATTTCGGCAACAACGAGGGCGGATGCAAATGCGAATTGACTATACATCTTGCTAGAAGCTTCGCGGTAGTAGATCATTCGAGATATGGCGTATTTGGGCTCAACTTGCGCCAGAATAATGGCAGGTAAAACAGTGACCTGGAAAATGACGAAGACACGTTGTTGTAAAGAAGCGCGAGAGTCGTCCAGGCTCAAGTAGGTCAAACCTGTAAGGATTGCAATCGTAACGTGGGTGAACAATCTGGTAAAGCCATAATTGGGACTTCTCCAGAACGAAATGTTAGTACGCTTTTGCACAATCTTCAGCTGGTGTAATAGTGGCGTAGCAAATTCCTTAGAGTCAATCTGAACTTGCGACCCAACCTCTTGTAGACGAGTAGTTTTCATCTGGGAGATCTGATCCTTAATGTTTGCTAGTTCTGGCGAATCGGCAAAGATATCCGCCCAGTCACGATCTCCAACTCTTGGGGCCTGTCCTGCTCCAATGGCATCAAGCATAGCCTCTGCTGGATTGGCATCACTGGGAAAGTCGGCACCATGACGATGGAAGTAGTCCAGAAGTACACTCGCTTGTGGGCCAATATCGCCAAAGTAAACACATTTTCCCCCGCGCTGAAGCAGAAGTAGACGATCAAAGTTCTCGAACAGTGCGGCGTTAGGTTGATGGATCGTGCACAAGATGGCCTGTCCAGCAGCCGCAAGCTTCTTCAGAAAACGAACGATATTGAAAGCAGATTGAGAATCAAGACCTGACGTCGGCTCGTCAAGGAATAACAACAGCTCTGGCTTGGCAGCAAGTTCAACTCCGATCGTGACACGCTTTCGCTGCTCGACAGCCAGTCCGGCCTCTGGATTCCCAATGATCGCGTCTGCAAGATCTTCCATTTCAAGAAGACTGAGAATCTCTTCAACATAAGCATATTTCTCCGCTTGAGGTACCTCTATTGGTTGACGGAGATCTGCAGAGAACCGGAGTGCCTCTCTGACTGTCTGAGTGGGCTCGTGAACATCGAGCTGCTCAGCATAACTAGTTCCGCGCTGGAAAGCAGTACCAGGAATGAGACCGTCAACGAGAACATCACCAGATATAACACCAATAGTTTTTCTAGAAGCCAGCACATCTAAAAGTGTCGTCTTACCTGCACCACTGGCTCCCATCAATGCCGTGAGCTCCCCAGGTTTGACGTAGCCATAGATGTTGTTCAACAGACGAAGCTCGCCACTTGGTGTAGTCACATCATAATTAAGGCCTTCCCAGGTAAGAATCGCCTTAGAAGCAATGCTAAGTTCAGTGCCTTCAGTTTCATTTTTGGCTGATCGTCGTCTGTCTCGTTTCTCGACTAGCTTTTGGTTCAGCTGTTTCCTTTCCTCGCTAGGCCTTGCATAAACCTTTGCCGTGTTGCCACCAGCACCATATGTAAGCCACTCTCCAAGTGTAGCATTTAAAAACAAGAAACCGGCGATGAGGGCAATGATAATACCAAAATTCCTCCAAAGATCGCTAGGAGAGTACTGATATCCTTTCTCGATATAGGAAGACCCCGAAACAACATCAGTCCCAGATACGCTTCCAGCTAATGTACAGACTTGGTTGGAGACGTTGGTATATCCAGCTCCACTCGGGACAAGGTACGAGGATGTACATGTTAAATCGATGCGCTTGAATTCATTCGCCATCATAGCTGAAAACCCTAGACCCAACGCGTTTATCCAGAAGATCCACCGTAGCCAAACTTTCTCATATTGGTATTGGATGAGATATCCACAGGTCAGAACAAAGAGTGAAATGATAATTGATGCAAACTTCATCGCATAATCGAAGTCCGGGCATACGCAGCCAACTGTTCTAAAGAAGAGCGTCATGGCTAAATAACCACAAACGATGAGTATGTAGAATGTGAAAAACGCGCCCACATCACGAACGAGGCCGCACATAAAGTAGACAATGATTGAGAAGATCAAGATCTGGGCAGCAGAAAAAGCTACATCGACAATTATCTGTGCGATCCACAAGGCAGACGGTCGGTGAAAGGTGTAGGCTCGATGTTTGTTGATAATGGGACGGCCCATCATTGTCGACGCCAATTCGCTGAAGGCCTGGAACGCATTGAAGAGTAGACTGGTGAATAAAAGACCGCCACGCGTAAATGCCCCTGCAGATGTTTGAGGCAGGTCCAACCACACAGTGCCAAGTACAATTGCAATAACAACCGACGTAATCCATGAAACGACAAGAGAGAACTTGTCCTGCCATTTGATCAAGAATTGGCGTTGCATCAATGCCCAGATCTGCAAATAGTACGGGATTGAGTACACCGACTTCTTGGAAGCTCCCTTCTGCTTACTATCATGAACTGCAGCTTGGAAGTCTTCGTGGACATGTTTCTCTTCATCCAGCTGTCGTCGGTATCCCACCATCTCTTCATCAAGTCTTTTTGCATGGTTCGACTCGTTGAATGCCTTTGCAAGTGTCTCTGAACTGTGAGGCGCATTATCAGAGCTGCGGCCTTCTGCATATTCCCTTTCAAACTCATCTGTGCAACCTGTCAGGAAATCAGGCGATGTCTGTCGCGGTTTTTCCTTGAATCCTAATCCTTCAAAGTAGCTTCTAGCTTCACTTGCTTGCCCAAAAAATACCATTTTTCCACCATCGATAACAAGAACCTTGTCAAACTGCTTATAGATATTCTCACTGGCTTGATACAAAGAAACAAATGTCGTTGTTTTGTAGATATTCGTCATTATTCGAAGAGATTTGGCGTAATCGAGAGCAGTAGATGCGTCCAGTCCACGGGTCGAATTATCCCAAGAGCAGACTGTAGCACCTGTAATCATCATCTCAGCGATTGAGACACGTTTTCGCTCTCCTCCCGAGACACCGCGCGTGAAGGGGTTTCCAACAATTGTATTTATGGTATGTTCAATGTTGAACATCTTCAAAAGTGTCTTGATTACTCTCTGCTTAAAGTCGGCCTTTGACATTCCCTGGGGTCTCTTTCCAGGAGTTTTCGTATCCAAGGCAAAACCTAGAGTTTGCCCTACTGTCAATGTAGGGTGGTGGACATCGTCTTCTTGGTTGTATGCAGCTTCTCCGCGGTATTGCTCTGAGAATGTTTTCGAATCGAAGGGACCATATAGGACATCACCAGTCACAGAGGAATATCCAAATCTCTGGTTGGCAATCACCTTAAGAAACGTTGTGCACCCTGACCCTGGTCGACCAAGGACGAGGCACATTTCCCCAGGCTTCAGAACACCTCGGAAGTCTTGCAAGATGTTCACATCACGTCCTTTCTTGCCGAGTCCGAATATCTGCTGAGCAGTCTCGTAGATGTTGAAAAATGACACAAAAGCGTCCCTAGACATCCTATCAGCTGAGCCCGAGCGCACCAAATCTATGAAACCTACGGAAATGTCTTGACAAAATTCGTGACGCCTCCAGTGCCGGACACTGTCAAATTCTCCCAAACGACACCAATATGCTTCGGACGTATACCTGCCTCCTGGTCTTCAGCCTGTGTCCCCCTCAGCGTACTCTCCAGGTCGAACTGCTTCTCCTGGTCAAGTGTAGCATCAGAACTCGACGCAGTCTTCTCTACATCAACCGCGGTCTTATTCTTCCCTGTCAGGCTAGCTGCCCGGCTGCGTCTGCTCTTCTGCGATATGCCAGAAAGTTCACGCTGGAGCTCTGCAAACTCAGCTTCGGCGCCTTCGACCGAGACGCCAGAGCTCGAGTGTGAGAAGCCAGTAGGGTTGTTGTTTCTAACAGCCTCTCGGTGTTTCTCTGGGTCCGGTACACGTATTGAATCGTATTCTCGTTCGGCTTCGTGAGGGACTGGTTTCTCGGCAGGAATATCTGGTCTCTCTGGCTTATCGGCCATTTTGTTGTCTACAGGGGCCCACAGAGCACCTATGACTTGATCGTACTGCCTGTCGCAGACGAACTCTTATTTAAGAAAGACTGGTGGTAACCAAGTAGCCGCTACAGATAACAAGCAGCTTGGTGAACAAGCAAAGAAGAAAATAACTGAAGGACAGAAAAAACAAGAATGGAAAAACAACAATACAAGATAAGGGACTGGTAGCAGAAATGGCACTCCGAAAACTTGTCGAGCTAGGAATTATAAATCGTGTACCTAAGGGTCTATCAAACCTCAGGGACCTAGCTGCGTTGGGCCAGCTACGGAGAGCCGTGCCTACCCAGATTCGGCATGTGGATGCCGCCTACCGCGAAGAGGCGCAGCGTGCGGAGTCCCCAAGTAGGGCTGTGGATCTTGGTGGACCCGCCGCCGCCGCTGATTGGCCAGGCCGCCCTTCTCGCGATGGCTAATTTGCTGGCCATGGCCCAACAGCGGACTAGGCGGGCAGGAGAATGCTGAGCCAGCGTCGTCGCCATCTGACTCGGGGAGAGGCCGCGAGCAGGGCCATGCACGAGTCAGGCCGCCGTTACGGCGGAGATAAGCATCGCCTCGGAGGTGCCCAGACAAGATGCCCAGACGGGATGCCCAGACGGGATGCCCAGACAGCACCGTTGTGCTGGAATGCCCGCTGGAGCAGCCAGGGCTTTATACATCCCCTCGCGGGCGATGGATCGAGGGATCTCCCAGGGCACAGCCTACTGCAAGGAGACGACGCGATGCGCGGCTGGATAAGCATGCGGCAATCTGCCAATCGCAGGGCCTCATTCCGCTGGCCGCGATCCACGTGGCTATGGCCCGCCATATAGCAGTTGTCGGTTCTTATCCACAAGCCACCAGGCCAGCTGCCACCTACGCTAGCGGCTGACAACGCGCAGGCAGGTACAGTACGCTGCTGTTGCTATCTACGGCCCGATGTTTGATTCGTAATTATCCGCATTTAGCCAAATGCCAGAATGATATCGCCCGTAGAGATTCGTGCGGTGGAGTGCGCCGGTTATAAAGCTGTCCAGGAAAGACAGTAGCAGGCGCAGTAAACCCCCGTGATTACGGACCAAGCAAACATGGGGCCATGCCCATCCACCCCTCTGCCAGCACTATCGCTATCGGCCTATTTACTATCCTCGATACGGTATTATTCTCGCCATCGATTCAGAAACCCGCGATGACACATGCTGGAAATGGGCCTACAGTTGCAGAGCTGAGCATTGCCAAGCCTGATGTTAATCTCAAGGTGGATACCCGTTGTAGGCTGGCTCCCTTGCCTGTTGTGTATTCGAAACGCGTTTGAGAATATCGACAAGTCGGCGGGAAGTGGGGAGGGGAAGGCCAGATATCGGCTCATGGCTTGTGCTAGTCACCACCTACTAGTAATACAGTACTACAGGACCTGAGGTATAGGCTGTATACCTGCCACAACAGAGAGTAGTAAGCGTAGTACATGACGTATCGCGACGGTTCGTATTGGATGTTTATCTGTAGACTGTGCTGATAACTTATACCAGCATTCGCTATAAATTTGTAGGCCGAAAAAAATAATCTATGTTATACTGTCGCAATTGTGGATTGTATAGATATAAAAAAAAAAAAATTCCTCTGAAAAAATAAATAAAAAAATAGTCTCCCTCGAGGCTACCCAGGAAAACATTATTGATCCCACTCAACTACCTCCTAAGATAAAACAGTAACCTAGCACCAATTGATCTTACCTCTGTAATTCTGCAATATGGCAAGATAGCAATCTTTGTTGTGGATTGAAGATGTGTGGAATGTGGCGTTTGGTATGAATTCGGAATACCCTTAATCGTCGGGAATGACTACCAATTGAATACGATTATTGCATGTACATATGCAGTATCACCAGTGAGGGGAGAATCGAGAATTAAAATGCATGGAATGCAGCGCCATTTTGAATTATCTAATTTTGTCCGTCGGTTTTCTTCCGGATTGTTCTTCATCAATCGACAAACTACCTACGATAGACTTGCTCCCATATCATAAACATTTTAGGCTCCCACGGCATTGGCTCTTGAGCCTAGATCTGGTATCGAGTCCAAATCCTCATGGATGCGTGTGTGCATGCTATCAGGGACAAGCTCTGGTGTGGTTGCCCGGATGGGGTACTCAGTTGCGGGAGCGTTGAGATAGGTGGACGTCGTTGGCTGAGGATGCATAATCGTTGGACTTTCCTTCGCAGGAGGTGTATGCACTGGGCCTACCTTTTTAGTGCCGGTACGAACTGCTGATGGGAGGATCTGCTCAAAGCCTTGGCTGGCAGCAACAGCTTCGATGCTCTTAAAGTACTTCGGAACATAAGTAAGATGACATAATAGTTGGAGGTTTGGTATGCCTACTTTGACCGTCTTAACTTGCAACTCCAGAGTTGCATCCTCGTCAACTACGATCATAGGGTGCGGGTGTAGCTGAAGGCTAGACAGAGTCCACATGTGGTTGACACCCCCCTCGATACATTTCTGCAATGCCAACGCCTTGTGCGCACCAGTTATGATAATCACAACCTCTCGAGCCTAAATCTGACGTCAAAACTGTCATGCCATGCCCCAATTTCTTACGTACCTCTAACACAGTCTGTACACCAACTGTTAAGGCCATTTTCGGCACTTTGTCTAAATCATTCCCAAAAAATCTCGAGTTGGCCAAAATAGTGTCATAAGCCAATGTCTTGACCCTCGTCCTCGAAGCAAGACTTGAGCCGGGCTCATTGAACGCAATATGTCCATCCGGGCCGATTCCTCCCAAAAAGAGGTCTATGCCACCAACACGCTTGATTTTCGCCTCGTATTCTACGCACTCGGCTTCGAGATTAGGCGCATTGCCATTAAGAATGTTGATATTCGAAGGGTGGATGTTGACGTGTGAGAAGAAGTGCTTGTACATGAATGTGTGATAGCTCTCCGGGTGCTCGCGAGGGATCCCGATATACTCGTCCTAGTAAAGATAAGCTTTTGCGATGGATTTGAGACCTAGGCTCGACTCACCATATTAAAAGTGATGACATTTTCGAATGAAATCTCTCCGGCTTTGTATTTTGCGACGAGGATCTTGTAGATGGAGACTGGGCTTGAGCCTGTCGGGAGACCAAGCACGAAAGGGTGTGCTGGAGTTGGTGCAAACGCCTTGATTCTGTCTGTTCAGTGATTAGATTGGACTTGACATGCTAGGTCCCAAGTGATAAGCTACCGATGATGTACTTGGCGATGTACGACGAAGCCGCATCAGGATCTTCTCTAATGATGAGTCTCATGGCTGCGAGGCGTGAGATAATATGTTGTAAAGTAGCTGAGGGACCAATCTTTTATGACGGCGGTGATATGGGATCAAGGATGAATGAAGGATGGCGATAATGTTGTAGTAAAGTAGCACTTATTCACCCACTATACGTGCCTAGACGGTCGGCCGACGCGGAAGCATTGCCCACACTACCCATGATTGCTAGCTAAGGTAGGTAGGAACGTCACTACAACAGGAATCCCCGGAGTGCCGCTCGTCCAAAGCCCTTGAAGGTTGGCAGATGCCGTGAAATCATCAGGTGTTGCTTTGGCGCGGAGGCTTGCTATCGGATAAAAGTTTAGAGTTCTACGCGACAGGGACCGACCAAGATCAGCCGCCGCATGCAACGTTACCGCAGATACCTCCGCACTTTGCTCTTGCAATAGGCATTATACCTGTTGCATTGTCAAGGTCCACGACTCCATGCCTCGACCCGCACTATCGCATCTTCACAGCAGTGATTTCAATGCTGATGCTACCGGAGCTTTTAAATCTGTCTAGAGTTTAATGTCTCATTGGTACTGTGTACCCTGCTATTTCTTGTAATGGCGCAATCAACCGCCATTTACTATCAACCAAATGTGGATTAATTGACTCTATTCAAAGTCTTCTGGAGAAATGTAGCTAAGCCTGTTCTTTTTTCTTGTCAATTTATTGACATGAATTTGCATTTCATAACTCGGCTCTACTCGATCCTATATGTCTTTTCCAACAAATCAACAAGACTTCGTCCAGCTGTGATGCGGAGAATCACCAAGGCATTCATCGCCGCCGTGAACTCCCTGGTGAGAAGTACGTCGCGGGTACGAGGGATATTCGCAACATTGTATATTAGATTTCTTCAAGATAGACGTGTTCACAAGTCGCTAGAGCCTAACACCAACGAGAGCTTCGCCCACGAAGTAGCACTTCTACTAGGAGCCGCAACGTCCGACCCGGCCGCGTTGAGAAATCTTTCACTTGGCCTCCAGAAACAATTTAAGGTTGCTCTGAAATCGGATCTTAGATGCATGCTCCCGTCTTACAACTATCAGCTTCCTCGTGGACAAGAAATTGGGAAATATCTCGCACTTGATGTTGGAGGCTCGACATTTAGAGTCGCCTTGATTGAGTTGTCGGGGCATAAGGGAAAAAACGGTGGACTAGGGATCTTATCTTTAAAATCGCACAAGATAAATAATGCAGTCAAGCAGTTGAAAGGTGTTTCATTTTTCGATTGGATGACTGGAAAGATTGAAGAAACTCTTTCTGCTGATAATCACTTTCTAGATGAGGGTGTGTTGTCTATGGGTTTGGCCTGGTCGTTTCCTGTTGAGTATGCTAGTATACACGGATGCATTATTGCGTATACTAACACTTCTGATAGGCAAACATCATTACGGAGCGGGTTGATTCAAGCCATGGGAAAAGGGTTTCTTGCGGCTGACGATCTACTTGGACAGGAACTTGCGGATGTAATCCAGGCAGCTTGCGACCGAAGAGTATGGTAACTCAAAGCATTCTAAATTTAATAGCTCTGACACTATATAGAACTTGAAGGTCGAGCTGAAATCCATAGTGAACGACGGAACGGCAACATTACTGTCCAAAGCTTATTCAAATCCCACGACTAGATACGGCCTAATACTGGGGACTGGCGTGAACATCGCCGTTCATCTTCCCGTTGGTATTGTAGGGGAAGAGAAATACGGCATCCGGCCAGATAGCTGGCACAGCGCTGCAAAGGAGGTGATAGTAAATACCGAGCTTGGCATGTTCGGTCATGGGCATCTTCCCATGACAAGATGGGATGTTCACCTCAATGCCCACCATGTACGGCCAGATTTCCAACCCTTGGAGCATTTCGTCGGAGGCCGATATATAGGGGAAATCGCACGGCTAGTCCTCATCGACGGAGTCCAGCACGCGAACGTCTTCGAAGGCGTAGTGCCGCCATCACTTAAGGAGCCCTATTCATTAGACACGGAACTCCTCTCCAACATCCAGTCGTAAGTATCTGCTTACCAATCTCGAAGTTTGCAATGCTGACCTATTCAATGATAGAAGTGCCACGGTCAGCGAGGCGCGAGCCATGTTTCTTTCACACCATCCACTATCGAAGACCGCCTCGGATGCGGACATCAAACTCATTCAACTCATAGCATTCAACGTTTCTCAACGAGCTAGCGCCATCATCGCTGCTGCTGTTCATGCGCTGCAAGAAGTCCGTAACGAAGCGAGAGACGAAAAACTGGGCCTTGATGAGCATACTCTAATGGCATGTACTGGTTCTGTCATTGTGAGCTATCCAGGATTCCGCACTAGCTGCCAGGGTTTCCTAGATAGGCTTATTGAGATTTCGGGAGGCAAGGCTGGGTCTTTAGAGTTGACCACGGCAGATGAAAGCTCATTGCTCGGCGCGGCAATAGCAGTAGCTTGCATAGATAACAACAAAGAGGATTCGTAGCTCGAATAATCGAGCATGTAAATAAAGCATCGGGCGGGGCACTGTTTACATATACATATTATAGCATTTACTCTTTATCGGCTTATACTTGGGTGATCATAGTGTAAAGTTATATATGATAGGATTGAGATTTTACGGTTTCCATCACGCTGGCTCGCCTACTATATTTCAGATTACTGCACAGCAATTAGTAATTTATCATGCACGGGAGTTTACAGCTGTTTGGCATACCACTTCGAGGCTCACAGGTGAGCTCCTCGAAACTATGCAGGACCTCAAAGCCCAAAGGAACCACTGCCTCGAGATTTCCGCTAGGAATCTATCGGAACATGATCAGTATGATGCATAACAGCCAGTATGGCTACCAACTTACAAGATTCAGGTACGAGGTGCTAGCTCGATGAGCTTTATTCTGACGAACGCCCAAAAGTAGAAGACCTTGAAGTAGCAGCAGAGGATCACCTGCGAATGACGAAATGACTGGTGACAGGACGCCTCCAACTGGTCCTGTATTGTCGCCATATCGAAGAAATGGCACGTAGGTTGTCAAGCTGGTGCCGTGTCTGCATAAGATTATCGTGCCAATTAGAGTTCCATCATTTCGACTCTTAGCACGAACGACACCACAAGCCTCCGAATCACTCAGGGCCATCTTATAGAGCTCGAAAGTCTCCCATGACGAATGAGCCATAACGTGTTGGGAGATGTCCTCAAAGTGTTCTAGTCCATGAACTAGGTCAAAATCAATAGATAGACGTTGAATCGTTTTGACCAGTTTTTCAGGAGGAGACCAGTTTGGCAAATTCCAAATGATACAGCTACAAAAATGTGCTGATGAGTCTGTCCTCCATCCGTTGTTTCCAAACCAACGCTGAAGCTTGGTGCTCTCCACTTTGTCAACTACTAGTAATCCAGGATATACATTTGGCAGTCCTGATCCCAATCTCAGCTTCTTAACGTCTGGTCTTTGAAGTAGACCACGAAGCGCTCGCTGATATAGAGAATGTCCAATTGAAAGATTGCGTTTGGCTGGGTCCACAAATATAGCTCCTATATGTCCTATTCCGTTATGATAATACGTCGAGCAAAAGCCATACAGAGCCTGGGTACTGCTATTCCGAACTACGAAGTGAGATTCTTCGACGGTTGGGTCATACAATTCGAAAGATGATGCTATTGCACCGCCTAATGGTGACGGATTACCGGGAGATGCCATTTTGCTGACTGCATCTAAGAGAACGTTTAGGCCGCGGCTATCTCTTTCCGTATTCCACTTCTCTACAAGCCAGTTCTGGCGGGACTTCTGAACCTTCCTGCTTTTGCGTAGGACGCCTGGGAGGGTCCCTTGAGGCACGAGTTCACCAAAGAGTACCCTTACTAGAGCAGCCATTGATGTTTCTGTAAAGTCATAAGTGCAAACATAAGTGCCAATAGATTTGTCTCTGGCAAAATCGTAAGGAGAGCTGACAGATACGACTATAAGTGACTTCTTCTTCCCACTTGCTGATAGCATTGAACACATCATCGCTACATGTTTCGTAAACCCGGTTTGATAAAGATTTCGATTTGCATCCGCGGTTATTATAATTATTGACGAAGCCCTTTCTATGAGATGTTCGTGGCTAGGACGTACTCCGTTCGCTGTGTACGAAGTATGTAGGAGCTTTCCGTGCCTCTGTCTTGCCAATGATCTACCGAGCTCACGGAAAACTCCTTCTCCACTCATTATTGAACCTCGATCCATCCAGCGATCGTGGTCTGAAGATACTGCTTTATCCTCTGCCAAGAACTTTGTAGCCGCTGATGCTGGAAGTGGTTTCAAGAGAGGCGTGAGAAGTAATAACTCATCGTTCTCCGATAAGGTGTTTGATAATGGAAGGAGCTGTTGCGTATCTCTCATGATCGTTATAGACTGATTATACGCTCTTGTGGATAGGTCGGCATGGGAAGGGTGTATTTTCGACAAGAAATCCAAGCCAGGAGGATTGAGTGCTTTCTCCCATGATGTACAAGCGGACTTCAACTTTAGAACCCGCTTCAACGAAGACCTTACTCGCTCTGAAGATACCATTCCATTCTCAACTCCAATTTTAAGCCCAGACATCGCCTCCTGCTGGACGGAAAACGAGCGACATAGCAACACAAGGTCGCAACCTGCCTCTACTGCCATTACGCACCCACCGCGAACCCCAATATCAACGCTGAGAGCATCCATCTCGAGGCATTCTGATATAACTACCCCGTTGAAGCCAAGGTCTCGACGAAGAAGATCGTCAACGATCTGCTCTGATAAGCATGCATGCATGGCATTCATGCCGGCGTTGGCAATGGCACAGCCACCGACCATAATAGCATCTATGCCAGCTGTAATCGCATTTCGAAATGGTACCAGCGCACTTAAACTTAACTGCTCCAGAGTTTCGGTGATTATTGGCATATCTAAGGTTGAACCCAGGAATGTTAGATTGCCGTATGACGGGAAATGCTTTCCACATGTGGTGACTCCAGCATCCTTGTAGCCATTCATAGATGCAATGCCGTACTGAGATGTTTCCTGAGGATCATCACCAGTTGCCCGCACACCAAGAGGCTGAAATTGGGCGTTGTTCAAGACGTCAAGAACAGGGCCAAGGATCATGTTGACTCCAACAGCTGAGATTTCTAGAGCGGTAGCCTTCGCTGTGTCGAAGGCAAGATCGACCGAACCTGTAGCGGCAACTCCCATAGCGCTTGGATATTGGCAAATGTACTCATCGTCATATAGACTGTTGACTCCGCCATTCTCTTGATCCATGGCGATTAGCAGCGGGACTAGATGACCAGCATCCCGGGCGATGGTCTGGAGCTCTTGAACAAGGCGAGCTGTCTCTTGGGCAGCTTAAATGGAGTAAGTTGCAGCATTCGAAACATTGGGATTCAAACCTACACTTAAGATTCTTGGCTACGAGGATGATGGACCCCAGATGGTAATCTTCAATCAAAGTCCTGATTTGAGGTGTTATCTCTTCACCCTCCCAGCCCATCATAAATAGTTGGCCCATAGCTCTGCTTGCGTTAGTTGATAAGGTACCAATGGGCCCATTTGCACTTGCCGGTCGAGGTCATCCCACGCCGGGTCCAGCTCGTCTTCTTTGCTCGCCATCTTGCTGCTTCTCTGCCCGCTCTATTCTATTCAGCCAGTTTGGCCGAAAGCCATGACAATATGCAGATGTTGCAATACATCGAGGGTTTTATAAGAACGATTATTTTCAATCGGTGGGCTCCTCAGCTCTATTTGTGTTCTAACTCAGGACATGTGTAGTGGGACACGCTGGCGCGGACGGGGCGAGGTGCCGTCGGTGCCACCAGTTATTTGGTGTTCCGTGCACGCGATGTGCCGAGGGATGATGTCCACTTAGATAAGAGAACGACGCCAGTAGTCACAGGGCGTGTAAGCTTGGGTCAGCCGCAGTTGACCTTCCAGGCATGCTGAGTATCTACAGCACCACAGCGCTTACCCCCGCAATCTTCCAACCAAATCCTTTGCCAGCAACTACACCAACGCCGCTTCCTATGCTATTCCAGCTGATGTGCCATGTAGCATAGATCATATCCCTCAACTATCGATCTTTAGACGGCAAGATGTCAGGATGGCTAGCTATGATACCTTAACCATATCGTCGCAATCAACCCCGATCAATATTCTACATCTCTCGTCATCCAACATGAACGACATCTCAGACGGCTTCGGCCACAATGTCGACTTCTCTAATGAAGCTATGTTGTAAGAAAATTATGCCGCTCTGCCAGCGATCAGCTCACTGACGACTTGATGAATAGTAACGACGTTAATGCATCCCTTCCATTCACCCCGTCTTACGATTTGGATCACTTCTCCGCCACACTCGACGACCCTCTTTCATATCCGTCTGGCGTCTTCGACACATTTCTAGAGGAGAACTCGCATAACACCGAATCCCTACCTGTTGATTTGGATAACAAGCTGCTTGGATTTAGTGCGCCCATACACAAAACATCAGTAGTTGACGAGGCGGGACAGACATGGCCTCGCATGTCTGCAGAGCTGAATGGCATGTTCTGTGTCGCCGAGAACGTCTTTGAAGGCGATGCCGCTGGCCGCCCTCTTGAGTTGACCTGCTACCGCCGCAATCTCTTCCAGATATCTGGCTCCATAACCTTATCACGGAGTGTTGCATATGTTCTTCTAGATCAAGGCCAGCGTGCTCCAATATATGATCTAGTTGCCACCCTATCTGCAACAGAATCCATTGAAGGGAAGCCGACTGAGATCATATCGGTCCCGTGGAAGACGGGAAATGCCAATGGAACATCGACAGAGGAGAAGACAGGAGCAGCTCCACCCAATATTCCAATAGATCTTAGCTCGAATCAAGAAACTGATCCAATTCAAGTATCTATTCAAATAGCTTGGGGAAGACTCCAATTCAAATACGCAACTGCCAACAATGGGAGGAGAAAGGGGTTACAGCAACATTATCAGATTCAGATTACCTTAATGGCAAGGCTAGAAGCCGATGGACAACTTATCAAAGTAGCAGAGATTCAGTCCAACCCAATTGTCGTGAGAGGCCGGAGTCCAAAGAACTTTGATAGTAGCAAAGACGTTCCGCTCAGTGAACGCAAGTCGGAATCATTTAGTCGTAATCGGACATCCAGTGTCGCTGGTACCCCACAGTGGATCGAGCCAGCTTTGTCCCAAGGATCCCAGCGATATTATGCCCAAAAGTCTTACCAGGTACGTAATTTGCTCCATATTAAATTTCATATGTATTGCACCTCTGAGCTATGAAATTGCGAAAAGCATTTTAGAGCAATATAAAACTCGATTCTTCTACCTTTGTCAGTGTTACATTGGAGTGCTTAATTACTCGAATATGCCTACTCTTGATCTATCATCTTTCAGAAGCCTCTCCACAAACGCCGAAAGCACACTGACAATCATTTCAGCAACCATTAGAACCATCCGGTTGGTCGGCAAACCAATCACCATCGCTCTCAAACACAGACCAGCATCGTGCAAAAAGGCAAAGTTCAGCATCTCCTGTAGCCAAGAGACGGCGACCGCCGGTTCCACAGCCTCAATGGAAGACCGAACCAGCAGAAGAACACTCTGCAGCAAAACCGCCGACAGGTCTTTCATTAACCGACGAAGAGTTCGATACCAGCAGCGCCTCGTCATATTCTCAGGAGAAACGGTCAATCCGTGCCTCTGCTACCAGCCCATTAGAGACAGCGGATGCTTTATATGAGTACTTCCCTTTAAGTCTGGATGACTGGATGCCACCCGTTGACGCCATTTATCGGCCACATGTCGTGCATCACCTACGTGTCCCGGTCGAGGTAAAGGCGCAACAGGTCAGGGCAAAGCCAAAGCGGTATTTCTCAGCAGAGGACTGAAGCTGAAATCTGAAACAGTGAGAAGGACGATCTGAGATGAGCCGGGATAGTCCGCGGTGCACCACGAATATACTCATATACTCATATTCCTTTTGAGTCTTGGCGGCAATAGCTGCTCTATATATACAGAAGATTCTGGGTTTCTGGTAAATTGCAAAACGGACATATTAAATCCGTGTCCATCTGGATGGGATAGAAGAAAACGCCCAATCTCTCGATACTGCCATCATTAGACAATCTACTCAACGATTGGGCTACAAGTGGACATCCAACTACAAAGCATGAAAAGGATATAAATTTTATAATGAGAGTAGAAGATAGCTTGGGCCGGAGAAGAATTGGCCGATAACTTTGATACCCTGATAGGATTATAGGAAACATGAAATCATGAATAAACAGTATGACTAAAATATCTACCACGACTGTTTCCGTTTCAATTAAACCTCTTTGTGCGTGATTTATTTTTCTCATCGGCAGATTCGGCACAGTGATCATGTTCTTTTAGCGGTCATATTGCCATCGGAAAAGTGATGTACAAGTTCCACTACCATGTACCGAAGTTGCGAGCAAGGGATGTATATCTATATAGCTCCTGTAACATTGCTAGCACATGCTGGATATGCATCTGCTTAGTCGTCGCGATGGTCGGTGGTAGACTGATAGGGGAGTGTAGGGGGGGAGTGTAGTAGGGGAGCGTGGTAGGGGAGTGTGGAACTGTACTGTGCCTGGGCGGAGTTGGAGTGGGCGAGTGGCAGGAAAATTAGCGTGGTAACGTCGCATCCCTCGGGCTATCTGCCGCCTTTTGAATGCGCATCCACCACGCCTACAGCGAATGCTATCAGTGACGTGAGTGAAGTGGAACCGCTCGCGGCATACCACTCCTACTAAAAGACGACAGGTGAGGGCAAACAGACCCGACTACATTTATTCACCATGTAGTCTCGTAATATGTTGATCGTCCTTGCAGCACTTGCCACAAACCTTTCGAAAACACAGAATCCACCTCTCATCTCAAAATGCCGACGGCGACTGCGACTATACGCAGCGGCCGCATCACCAAGTTCACAAATTGCCGGCTGCTAAAGGACGGGGACTTGGTGGAGCAGGATCTGTGGGTGAGCTCGAGTACGGGCAAGATCCTGCAGAGCCAAGAAGTCTTCTATGGCCAGAATCTCGTGCCGGACAGGACCATTGATCTAGGCGGCCGCATCGTGTCCGCAGGCCTCATCGACGTCCAGCTCAACGGCGCGTTTGGAGTGAACTTCTCGGATGTCCCGGCGGACCTGTCATCGTGGGGCAAGACGCTCAGGGAGGTCAACAAGTCGTTGGTGAAGACGGGCGTTACTTCATATCTCCCCACGCTCACATCGCAGAAGAGCGAGGTCTATCACAAGGTGAGCAAGCAGTGGTCCTGTCGGTGTTATACAGGACCAGTGTCGCGGACTGGTAGAGTGGACTGGTGCTGATTCGATACAGCTTCTCCCTTTCCTCGGGCCCTCTGGCGGACAAAGGATCGCAGCAGACGGCGCGGAATCGCTGGGCGCGCACTGCGAGGGTCCTTTCCTCAGCAAGACCAAGAACGGCATCCACACGCCCGAAGTCCTCATCGAGGCCACGCACGGCTTCAGCGATCTCGAGGCGTGCTACGGGAGCGCCAACATCAACCCGACCAAGACTGGAGATGGCACCGTCGTGCGGCCGCGCATCAGGCAGATCACGGCCGCGCCAGAGCTGGGACAGCTGATCGCCGCGATCCCGGAGATCACGAAGAGGGATATCATCTACTCCGTCGGCCACACCGAGGCAACATATGAAGAAGCCTCGCAGGCCGTGCTCGCCGGCGCCACCATGATCACGCACCTCTTCAACGCCATGCGCCCGCTGCACCACCGCAACCCAGGCGTCTTCGGGCTGCTCGGCACGGCCGAGAACCTGCGCCGGCCGTACTTTGGCATCATCTCGGACGGCATCCACCTGCACCCCACGTCCATCAAGATCGCGTACAACGCGCACCCCGACGGCTTCATCCTCGTCACCGACGCCATGCCGCTGGTCGGCATGCCGGATGGCGTCTACGAGTACACCAACGGCGACCGCATCGTCAAGAAGGGCCCCAAACTCACGCTGGAGGGCCACCCGGAGAAGATCGCTGGGAGGTAAGTCAAAAGTCCGGTGCGGGACCACACCCAACCCGCTCCCCCCAGAGCCCCAGAGCCCCAGCCCCAAGCTAACCCCCCGCCCCCCGCACAGCTCCATCTCGCTAATCGAATGCGTCAACAACTTCACGACCTGGTCCGGCGAAGGCATCTCCAAGGCCCTGCAAGCGGTCACGGCAACGCCCGCCGCCATGCTGGGCCTGACGGGCATCAAGGGCTCGCTGGTCGAGGGTGCCGATGCCGATCTGGTCGTCTTCAGCCAGGCCGGCGGCGAGCAAGGCGCGGACCTGGTCGTCGATGAGGTGTGGAAGTTTGGCAGTCGCGTCTATGAGAGGGGAGGGGGAGTAGAGTAGACAGAGGGGAGGAGGAGTAGAGTAGACAGAGGGGAGGAGGAGTAGAGTAAAGAGAGGTGCGGAGTAGAGTAAAGAGAGGTGCGGAGTAGAGTAGAGTAGAGAAAAGGGCAGAATAAAGTAGAGAGAAGGGCCGAATAAAGTAGAATACAGAGAGACGGTTCAGTCGCGTCTATGCGAGCAAACCAGACCAAACCAAACCAAACCAAGAGAGACAGGACGGCACAACACGGCACGGGACCGTGCCGCATCTGCATCTGCATCTGCATCTGCATCTACATCTGCATCTACATCTGCATCTGCGTCTACGTCTCCGTCGCCACGACAAGAGCAAGAAGCAAGAAGCAAGAAGCAAGAAGCAAGAAGCAAGAAGCAAGAAGCAAGAAGCAAGAAGCAAGAAGCAAGAAGCAAGAAGCAAGAAGCAAGAAGCAAGAAGCAAGAAGCAAGAAGCAAGAAGCAAGAAGCAAGAAGCAAGAAGCA